>JAPYZK010000001.1:0-139561 GCA_030522785.1 Platygaster equestris
TATTCCAATTTTTGGGAATTTTTGAAAATACTTGAAAATTCTTGATTTTTACGAAAATTAAATACATTACAAAAACAGATAATTTTGAATTTGTTACAACGCATGAGGATTTGCACGAATCGTATGAACACAAAAATTATACTCATGCATTCTTTAAGGTTGCGATAAATTTTTTTTTATTTCCTACATTTTGTGAATTTTGTAGAAATTATCGAATTTGTTGCAATTTTCTAGAGAACGTGTATTTTCAATAGCATCCAAACCAACGGCCATTTCCTAAAATTGTAGTTAATTGTCAAACATTTCAAAGCTTCGCGGCATTCGCACCAATTTCGAAATGATTCCGAAAATTGGTTGAAACTTTCGTTCATGACCAAAACTCATCACCTACATTTTCCTCACTTTAGATACTTCCATAAGATGTCGTAAGTTTCCGATGAACCTTCCCCCCCCCCCCTCCCTTAAATTTCACGTAATTTGTGCATGACCTCTCAGTAACGCTATGGTTTTGACCGAAAACGTTCGTTTACGTACTCGTCACTGATCAAAGAAGCATATACGTATTCACCCTTGCAAATCCAGAGGTGGATGAATATTTCATTTTCCAGAATTTTCATGTTCCAATATACATTTTATAATCAAAGGAAGTATTCCGTCGTCGTTGGGTGTATTTTTAAATTAAACATCGTTCGTCCCAGCGCGAAACGGATTATTCAACTTTGAAAAAATCAGCAACTTTTTTCTGTGCAGTTTTTATGATCCGTTGCTCCTGCACTTAACCTCGGGTAAAATTTATAACTTTTGCTTCTTTACGAGTCACAGGATGAGCTGGAATTTACTGCTGGTCTCGGATAGGAAAATTGTTAAACTAATGAACGCAATAAAAATGTCGACATGAATCAACTTCTCGCGTAGTAATTTGTGTCGCTGATCTTGTAACTGAATACAGAAGGAATTGTAGACTTTGCAGTGGATTTCTTTTGTACTGCTTCCCACGTATCATTCACTGTATCACATTCACGCGTATCATTTTCATCTAATAGAATTTTTAATGTTTTGAAATAACGTGAAGACATGAAACAATAATTGCCGAAAGAAAAATTGATTCGATTTGTGATCGAATTAAACATTTTTCCATCACTGTATTTTTTATCCATCCTTTCCAAATCTTTCATAATTCATGCATTGTATCCAAATTCATAATGATACTTCTTTCAAATAACATAACCTTCTTTCTTCACATCTTATTCTTCGTGCTTTCATTCCTTTACTCCGAGTTCTGCATTGAAAATGCGTCCGAATCTGGATTTATTCTTATTTAAAATGGAAAAGTTTTGCCTGGGAAGCGCAAGGTCGGCCGGCGAAACGCTTGGAAACACGTAATTTAGTTCTGCGGGCTCCCCCCGAGACGAATATATGGAAAGAGAATTCACCCATCCGCTCGACACGAACCACCACAGAAATGTCGGGGGTGAAGAAAGTTTTCACGCCGATGGACATTCTTAGCGCCGTCCTTTTGAAACTGCTCGCGGACTCCGACGTGCATTTGAATTCCCGATAAGAAAGATAGCGATGAAATTTTCGCCCGGGCACAGAATCGTGTCCAGGGAAATTCTATGTACGCAATGCAATGATTCTGAATGTCCGAGTTGGTATTTTTGCAGTCTTACCGTTATATCAACATTTTCAAGTGATTTTGTGGAATTTCATGTGAAATGTCGAACTCTGGAATTCTAAAATCGAGAAATTATAAATTTGCAATACGAAAATTTTGAAAATAAATAAAATGAAAATTTTGTACTTCCAAATCGAGAAAGTCAAAAATTTCACTGTTCAAAAATCATAATAACAAAATTCCCAGGACCTCCTTTCCACCCGTCTGAATTTTTTTTCTGCAAACTCCCCTAATGACCAACATTTCGCATTCACAGCCACGAAAAGAAGAACCTGAATGTGAAAGTAATTCTAGTGCAACTTTTGTAATCTATTTTCACACACTCCAAATGTTTGTCCCCGACTCCAAGAGTCCCCAGTCGTATTTTTTCGGGACGCAACCCCGAGTACACATCTCCTCTAAACGATACATTACCATGCCCGCGAGGTACCAGTGTGTCAATCCAAAGCGAAAAATTCCAGTTATCAAGACCGCGTACTTTTTCCCTGCAAAGCGTGCTTTTCAAGCTCGCGTTATTTCCGCTTCGCGTACGGCAGTCACGATCGTCGAGAGAGTTGAGCGTCGAAGTAGTAAAGCGCTCTCCGGCGTAAAAAAAAGCTCGAAATGGAGTAAATTAGAGGCATAACTGTGACTAGAAGAATAATTCATGCGGTGCTTCCTTTGGCGAATGTGCCAGGCGGAAAAATGGCCTGGAGAAACGATACTTTATCGCGGAAAAGCGCTCGAGGCAATTGACAAATGTCGGTGTTTTATTTCCCTTACGGGAAACGACTTACACGGCGACAATATTGCGCGATGACGAGGCTTATAAAGCCATTGGCTGGGGGTAAAATGGAATATAACGCGCACGTGCTCGCCTTGAGATATGAACGCGGTGAAACGTTTCCAGGCTATGAAATTTCGCGGTGCACCACGCACTGTCCCTTGCGAACTGGGTTCGTTTGAACTTGGGAACGGGCGATCTTTATGGGAAAAAAGGGGAGGAAGTGGTGTGATAGGGAAAAGTATATGTTGTAGCTAGTTAGCATGGGAAAAGTAGTGATTTGTGTGTATGTAGAAGTTCTATATTGTGTCCCTTGTATATTTCGTTACTGCACTGTTTGACAGCAACTTTATTGTGATTTAATCAGTACATTTTAATAGAACTGCGGGGTTTTTTTTGGGAGAGATATTTGACATTCTCATCCTAAATTTTGATGGAGCAACTATAGTAAACAAGAATTGATTTTTTCCCATTTTTTTTATTCGCTATCTAGCATTTTGAAAATATATATTCCAAACTTGATAAGATATTTTGAAACCAGCGACTTTTTAAGTAAATTTCTATTCCGATGAGCTAATTTTTCTCATATCTTTCATATCTATGGATTATATTTCTGTTTTTCCAGTCAAATTGTGTTCACTGATAACGACATTTCGATCCCTGGCATAGGGACATTTTCAAGACCGAAATACATTTTTGTTGAAAAGTTTGGTATATACTTCTAACCATTAATTCATTTATTTTGCAATGAATAATCCTTATTTTAAAATTATGAAATTACTCAATCATAAGATGAGTTATCTGTACTCATATGAAAGTCAATGATAACTCTAAAATTGATCAATCTAATGAATCGGAATGATAAAATTCTGAAACTAGTTAATAATTTCAAAATTTGAAATCCCGAAAATTGTAGTACATTATCGAACAATTGTATGTTCGTAATATAGATGTAGAAAAAATGATTTTGGGTCGCTAACACGACTTCGGTCACACAAAAATAAAAGTGTCGTGAAATAGCTCAGCATTTCTACGGAAAATTGATCTTATACCAAAACTTAAATTTCACGAGATATTCCAAATTTTTTCAAATTTATTCCGATGACTTTATGATAACGTAAAATAACCTGAATGTTGACATTGCACTAAACTCATTTTTTCGATCCTGTGCCCCAATCCCCCTCGTAATTTTACTGCAATTTGGACTTCGAAACAGGGTGCTCTACTTGATAATACACAGCCTAAGTGCTAGTCATGTGATATCGTTAATTAAAAACTGAAAATCGATATCAGTTTGATTTTATGTGTATGAGGACTGTAAACTCTAAAACGGAAATTTAACGCATGACTCATCATTTGAACATTGTCTCAACATATTCGTTACATTTTCCAGAATAGTTTTTTGGATGATTGACACGTAAAAAATTTGAGTCTATTTTTGTTTTTAATCACATTGACATTACGAGCGAGCAGTCACTTCCTTAAAAAACAACAATTCATACCGATCTTCGGAAGCTACCGTGAGATATGCAGTATCATTTCAGAGAGCCCGTATCAAGCTTTGATCGAAATGAGTCATATCGACCCTCTATTCTGTTTTAAATTCGATGCCCCTATCAGGTGGAACGCTGCAACGCGGCGCTTGAAATGTCGATTGCTCGAATACACTTCTGCTGAAACAAAAGGCAAATCGCCAATCGTCAAAGTACCGCATTCGTCGCCACGAGCGGCTGTTAATTGGTGCCGTTGCTTCCATTAGCTGCACCAATAAGGCTTCCAATTGAATTAATTGTTCCCCATTGATTTTGCGATCAATTATCCAGCTGAGCTATAATTTCCAAACGATTTTCGTGAATTGTATTTTTTAAGGATGAAAATTTCCACATATTTGCAAATTATTTTCATTCCTGAACATAAAGTTTTAATTTCCGGAAGTACAGGTTTAAAATATTGTAAAAAAATCGCTTTTTTGCGAAATTTCAGAAATGTACAACATTAACGAAATTTTTTTAATACTTAAAGTTTCACCATCTAATCATGGCTGAAATTTGTTATACTTTAAATGCTTCGAGTTACTCGTGTAAATTTTAAACTAATATTACCATGAAGGAGTCCCTAAAAATTACGACAAAAAATAATGACGCATAACCTTCAACCCTCGAACACAAAAACTCAGCCTCCATCAGAAACCACCCATCTCGCATTCATCGACTGTGAAGAATAATTCACCCCCAAATCGTTCGATTGAGTTAATTCCATATGATTACGCGATTCGCGCCAACGCTTTATCAACATTTCGGTGATTTGTGCACCGACTCGCTAATCCTTTAATTATCGGAAGCTTTTTCCGGGCGATCGGTCGCTTTGACTTTGGCACCGATGCCAAAGATCTCAAGTCGCGGTCGGAAATGAGCTCTTTTTTCCAAAAACTCGGGGCTTGTAAAATTATTCGACTGCGTCTTATGTTTGAGCGCCGAATTAGGACAGTCTCTATAAGTAAGTAAGTTTATCTGTTGGGCGAAGAGCTCAACCGGGAAAGACGTTCACACCAGTTTCCAGGAGATTTAACGTTGAAGTTACAACGCTTAGCGAGATACGAAAGTTACTTCCGACGAAATTGATTTACATAGTTAGTCCTTTACCTTCCCGCCCGAATCTCCTACCCTCTTTTAAAGCTTGATTATTGAATAAAGCGAATGTGACGAGCATGTGAGCTTGAATTGGCGGTTGGAGTTCGTCGAGTCACGGGGGTAGTATTTCTTTCCGGGCGTGTTGCAACGTCGTTTTGTGCAGTTGTACTTTACAAAGGGAAATGTCTGTCGAGTATAGGAACGGTATTGAATGAAGAAATATTTTGTGTGGTTGAGTGACTAAATATTCTTGAATTTTCATTTGTGGATAACTTAATTTTGAAATACAGAAAGGTTTCCGATATTATTAAATATAAATTCATTCCACTGATACTAAACACTAACTCGTTCATTGATGAGATTCTCGACATTTTTCAATCCAAATTCACTGATTATTCCAATAGTAACTGTATCTGCCAACTGTCAATTCAAAACGATTGCGATATTCAGTGATTGAACCCTCATCATTTTCCATAATTTTGATCCAAAAAATCAATGGTTATTAATTGTCGAAATTTTATAACAATATTAATAACAATAATTTCGATTCCGGAACGTTTATTGCTGTTCTCATTAAGATGTCGAGAAAAATTAAAATCCAACTATCAAAATTAGTAAGTCCTGGAACACACACTGAACCGTGATTTTAACGAAAATATTTTTCCCGCAAACCTCTTCAAATGACCGTCAAAATATTTGCATTCTGTAGTCACCCACAGGCACTGTACATAATTTTCCCTTTATTCAACTCAATGCCTCTCGTAACATAAATTATAACTCGCAGATTCAGAGCTCCTAAACACCAGATGGGTGTTCCTATAGTATGTACCAACTCACTATCAAATACCCTTCGCCTATATGACGTTTACTCAATCAATCGATACTCATCCTCTGATCCGCTCTTAACAAACAATTAAATCATTGCAGACAACAAATCTCACATCATGATCAAACAAGAAACAGTGGTCTATTTCAGTTCAATTTTCGTGAGAAGCGTACGAAGTAAAATCGGCGTCTTTTTCCCTCATTTGAAAATGGAGCTGTCACAACATCATGGGTAAATTTTACAATCTCAGAATAAAATTCTCCGTGAATATCAGAGTCAAACGAAAGAGCTTTGAAAGAAGCTGGCGAAGAACAAACAAACAAACAGAAACTTCGCCGGAAATCGTGTATAATATCGGAAACGAAGAGCAAAGAGACCAGTCTTGTGTCAAGGCACATCCTTCACCCAGATTTTCCGCGGAATCGAACGAAACTGGAGAAGTCTAAGAAAAACATTTCGCAATATCGCATACGTCTCCGTCGCATCATCTTAAAAAAAAGTATATGGACAGCTTTGTTTTTCTCTAACTTTCAAATTAGAAGTTGGACATGAGTTGAAAGTGGAACAAACGCTCTGGAAGAGTATCGGTTCTGACTTTTCGTGATGTGCTTTGTTCTGACTGAGTTTTGGTTTGAATGTCATCCGTATGATTTTCGTTGTGATACAAACGATTCCTATATTCGATTTCATGTGTCTTGTATTGAATAACTCAACGAAAATTGAATAATATCCAATGACGTAATCGTACAATGTAAATAACGGTATGTTTCTAGTCTATATGATACAACTATTCAATATTTTTGAATCACACAGAAAAGCCCATTATCTTTCCCACATCAATTCCAACATCTCTTCTTCTCCTACTCCGAAAACACCACCCACTATTCAAGCCTAGAACGCTCTATTTACCAGAACCCCCAGCATTGATTCAACAGTCATAAACATAACCAAACATCCCTGTTTGTGACGTCCAAAGTCGCACCGCTGCTTTTGGCTGATAATGACTGAACAGCACATGTGTAAAACGGCGCCGCAAATGATTGACTCCAAGATAGCGAAAGCCGTAATTGACCCAACATGTCGATATCGGACATGTCAAAATCATAGCCTCCCCCCACCCTTTCGCCCTTTTGAAACTTGTCTACTTTTGTACTTTGAGCTGTACAAGGCATGCATTTCCCGGCCCAACAGTGATCACTGACCGATGACTACGCAAGCAGGCTGCAGCCTGCGGCTGAACACACGTCGATTGCACTACTTGTACGTTTCTGGCCAATGTATCAGCAAACCGCGACATGTTACTTTGCTCCGGCTGCTTCGGATATACTGATATGAATCATACACGGGCTCGTTTACATGAGCAGTTGAACTGCATTCGAACGAAGCTTTGAAGTTGTAGTCGAATAAAGCTGCTGGTTTTGTGGTTATCGTTTGCGTGAAAAATTACGATTCTTGAGAGACTCAAATGATAATAGTTCATCGTGTTTCGATAATTGTTGTATTGTAGGTATAAAATCCGCAATTTGAGAATCCAGTGAAAGATTTAGGGAATTATTTAAACTTTCAAGGTAATTTGCAGATATTCCTTCCTAGTACAACAAAATCGCGTAATCATTTAATGTTTAAGACTTCTTATTTCTGACAACGATGTTTTTTTTCCTCAGCTGAAAAATCGTTAAATTTGATTACACTCGAATTAATTATAAGGACTTCACGAAGTGATGAAAAACGAACGCAAATTATTTTCTCAATTTTCCTGAACGTGTATCAACTTGATGACATTTTTTTGCAGGTTCTCCTCGAGCATTCCGGGAAAACTCCACCATAATGACGGAGGGATGAAAAAAATTATGTAGGTGAGTGTTATTTCGTACGAGGTTGAAATGTGCACCGAAAATGTGATTCAATTTGCGGAAACATTAGGAGAATCCGGTAATTAAAAGGGTGCTTGAAAAAAACCTTATTCCAGCGAAATGAAAGTCGAATCGCGGGCAGTAATTGAATCATGCTTGTAACGAAATGCATTAAGGATGCAGCGTTTGAAAAAAATACGATAACGGGTATACGAAGCATAACTCGGGAAAAATCATTCGGTGTAATCGCGCCGTTAAAACATCGTCCGCGCATTTACTTTCGCTCCTTTCAGTCTCGAAATAATGCCGCGTTTTCGTACTCGCCAGCGTAGAAACAATGGAATGAAAAATGGCCAACAAGCGAAATACATTTTTCCGGGGAAAGACTATTTGAAAATCTTGAGTGATACGAAATTACCCGTTTCTCTTGTTCTTGGCGTTACAAAACATTTCCATAACCGTGTCAAGTGCCAAATGGTTTTGTAATGACGCGCTTGGGGGAATTTTTTAAAATAATGTGAAGAGAAAAAGTTTTTTATGCCCACGTTATTATTACGAGACAAATGAATAAATCAACGATATGATGCTTCATACTCCTAATTGTATCTGACGTTGAAAAGTTTCCCGGTTTTCGAGATTCTTGACATCATCCGCTCAAACTCTGACTTCAATTTTCACCCCGAAAACTCACAATTGCTCATATCCACTAACTGTTATCATATTTATATCGCGTTCTCCATGCAGTCAGCAAAATTATTCCGAGACTTCCTCCATTGTTTAACTTTCCCTGTATTACAGCGTTCTCAAAGACAACCAAGTAACTGCACTTCGTTATTACTCCTCTCGGAGACGTCACTAAGGCAATACCGCGATTCCGAAGTTTGAAAGCTTTTTCGGATATGAAAAATATTAATGCGAATCGCGAGATCCGAGTAGAATGGTATACATTGCCGGAATAACGAGATGCGCGGTAATAAATGAGTTCTATTGCTCAACTGCTAATGGAATACCCGACTAATAGACTCGAGTTCGGTAAGATTTCCGAGCGAAATCGATCCCTCGCGGAGCCACGATATGGTTTTGTTACGATAAACATATTCCCGTGTAATTTTCTGCGTGAGAGTCTATATTTCGCGTGTAGCGCGTCTGCCATCTATCATAATATTTGCTGATCTACAACAGTGCCTCCGCGTTGCAGTAAAGCGCAACGGGGAAACAGTCGTAAAACTCGCGCCAAGGCAAATGATTCATAAGCAAATTCGAGATTGTTTGCACGTTGCGGCGCTTCATACTGCGAGGAATGCCTATCGTTTTTCGGAAATTATGTTTAGTGCACGCGAAGAGTGTATTGTTCTTTTTTTGTTCGAGACTGTGTACTCTTGAATTGAGATTGCAGGTCACTTTTTGTTTGATATTTTCGAGATGTTATTATCATCGAAAGTATTTTTCCTATGGCATGAAATTTAGCCGCCACCTCCACCCCCCCCCCCTCCTGCCCCCACCACCCTGACAGTAAGTTTTCCATTACTTCCCATTAATTCAGATCGAGTCCCATTGTGTTCCCATCGATAACTATTGATTCTCAGCAATTACTATTAATGTTTATCAATTTCAATCACTTTTCATCGACTCCCATCAACTCCTGTCGATTTACACCAATTCCTGTCAATTTATCTTGATTCCCATCAATTTCTATTGATGTCAACATGTCAACTCCCATTTATTCTCATCATCGTCCTTAATTTACTGTTAATTCCTATCAAACTCATCGATTATCATAAATTCCTATTAATTCTCATTGTCTTTTATCAATTTCCATCAATTCCTATTAATTTCAATTAATGCTGATCAATTACCATTGATCCCCATACATTCTTATGAATCCCCATTGATTTCCATAGACTTCTAATTATTCCTTGGTATACATTCCTTCTGGTCAGTGCAACTAGGACTCTTTCTCAGTGTACCTCAAAAAAACCTTGCTCCTCCAACTATTTCTCACTAGAAACAAATCACTGATTGCTTCTTCCAATCCTTCCGCTCCCAGATTCATTTCCAATCCAAGAACAAGCAGTAACTTTCGGCCTTTTTCGATTGACGATCGCTTCCCCCCAGTTAACTCGCAACGCATTACTCGGCTTGAACTTCGGGGACCATGGGATCGTGAATCACGATTGTGTTTCGAGTGGAAAGGTTTGCGCGGTTCAAGTTACCCCGTTTCTCAGGACCCTCGCTTCCGGTGAGTGAATCGAATGCTCGTATTAGTATTATTAAGGCAAGGGCCTCATTCATGGGTGACTCGGCCGCGGGCGTTAAGTACCGATGATCGTGAAAAATCCGGTTCAATTCTGGCAAAGTGGAATTTCTTGTACGCCGAGGAATGGCGTTTCCGGACTCTTTCTTCGTTAGGAGGGGTTTATTCTCCTCGGAAAATAAAGGTGACCCGGCGTAAGCAAATATTGGATCCGGAAACAGAGCTATTTAATCTCGAGCTAGGCGAGCTTGGTCGATAGCTGAGCCTGAATTATGGAACGCCTACGCGGGCGATCTCGATTTGCGAGCACAGCAGCTAATGACTCATATGGCTTTTGTAAGCTAGAATTAAACTGGGGTGGTAATTGAGAGTTTATCAATTCGGAGATATCTCTTTTAGGTATTTTTCGGTAAGGCATTTTTGAAATCGCAGCTTAATTCAGAATTGACGAACATTTGAAAATCCAGAAATTATCAATTTTCATAATTCAAATTTAAAAAGTTGCTAAAAATTTAGTATTCTGATGCTTGAGAATCTAGAATTATGAGGTGGAGTAACAAATTATGAGTTCTTCACTATTTCACATTTAATTTTGGATTGGAACATGCATGATTTAAAATACGATAATCTCTGATTAATTCTGTAACTCAGATCTAGAACTTCCGAAGAAGTATGAACCTCAGAATTCCAATTTTGAATTTAAAAGACTATTACGTCCAAGAAAACCATTAACTTACTTACCTATTGTATCACAACTTCACGAAAAAAGCTCATCAATGCTTTAGAATCATCGCCTTCTCACAATCGAACAAGTCCAAGAGTTTTTGCCACCCCCGAAGCGCTCTTTGCAAAACTATCGGTAGATAGGCCAAAACCCAACGCTAAAAAGGTTGCCTGCGATGAGGGAAAACCGCGAAAAAAGTCCAGACTGCGAAAAGCGCCGTAGCTAAATGAAATTCCCCGCGCGCAAGAGAGATTTTCCGGAGGCGTTTCCCCGCCTTTTCCGAGTACGTCTGGGAAATGCCCGATATCCCGCGTCTGGTAGATGATCTCGCTAAGTCTACAATTCGCCCTGATCGGTTAATGAATGATATTTCAATGCGGAATCCAATTGGAAGTTGTAATTTCACCTGTGTATTTGCTCATTCCCATATGACCGTTGAAACCAAGTAAGACTATGATGACGAATGTTAATCATTGTTTTCATCGATGTAATTATTTGAGCAGATCACAACCCATGCATATTGCATGTTTACATGGGCGTTCTAGTTCGAGCAACTTTTTTCTGAGAGAAAAGTATAAAAGGAAGTCAAACGGACTATTAGAGGCTGCGCTGTATTAACAGTCCATCGTTAGCTTAACCGGAAATCCATGTGTGTTCTGAACGTGCCGACTTGCAAACATGCAGTCCTGTTTCAGTTCAAACAGACGTTGCATTCAAAATGGAGAGGGCTATTCTGGCTCGAGTGAACGACCGTTGATCAAAACTGACCTACCACTACTCTCGTGGCTATTGTATCACCTGCTATAGTCTGATTGATGGAACGGTTGCGCTTTGACGTTCGTACTCTTCCAGTGTGATTAAGGGATAGGCGTATGTTAATCGAGGAAACTTTCTCCTGGTTACATAAGAATTTGTTTTGAGTAAAAGGCCAACGGTTTTTTCATCTGGCACCGTTTTTGTAGGATTTTTAAAAATTGTGGGCTTCAATAATTCCAAATGAAAACTTGAGAAAATATAAGAAATCATATGTTACGGTCATCGTGATATATCGAGAGAAAAATATAAAAATTTGGAATTATGAACAATGATCGTAATGTATGTATTAAAAAACTTAATGAAATACACAACCATTATAACATGTCAGCATGAAAGCGAATTTGACACTAGAGAACTTCCACGAATTCAGTAAAAAAAGACGGATGTGTTAAGGAATTATTTTTGTGCTCACCTATTTCTTCATGTACAGTATGAATTTTGGAACGATAGCGTCACTATTGACGTACATCAACCGCCAACACTTCCTACGGCTTCGCCTTTCTTTACCTTCGACCCCACCAGCTGCGTTTTCTGAACCTTTTTCATCGAGAACGGAGTTTCCAAACGAAAGTAGTTCATTCCTCGCTCATTTTTCGCTGCGCTGAAACCGCCACACTTACATTTTGAACTCTCCATGTATATAATTGCAAGCACAAAGCACTTTATAAATTTTCACCTCAATTACTCGAAGTTTCACGGTGAAACAAGAATGTTTACAACGAATATTTAACGTATTGGTACAGAATAACGAACTTGTGAATGTTGCAGGAAATTCAAAAATCAATAGTTTTGTCTGATAAATTCTACGACATTTATTATGATGGACCATCGCCCATTTTGAGGATCAGGGCAATATTATGCGACTTACATGTACGTAATTCCAAGTTCAACAGATTTGAAATTTTCATCACATCTTCAGCGTAGAAAGACTTAAGTTGCGTCCCGAGTTGTACTAAACGAGCTCCTTGATTTAAAAATCATGAAGCCAGGAAGAAGAGGCTGCACGTGTGTTGTACTATTATTCGTGAGAATTTCTTATGAAGTTGAAGTACATTCTGAATTATCTATGATACTTCAGTTAAAAAAATCGTGAGGCTATGTTTCCTAGTACTTTGGTCGTTTGAAGTAAAATATTTATATAAGACAGTTTCAAGAACTTAAGCGAGTGTCAGTAACGAGACTAGAATTTTTTTTTTGTAAATTCGGCAACACTGGAAATCAATAAAATAATTAGCAGATTTTCAGCTAGATCAATTGGTATTGAGTCTAAATGATTTTGAAAGCTATTCTGTCGTTATATTTTTGTATTAATTTAGATAATATACATGACACGTTTGTATCCTGAACAACCCTTACGGAAATTTCCTTTAACTTGAGGGTTGTTTCAACCACTCAACTTAAGGATTCACACTCAACATTCGAAGTTAACCCTTAAGATGAAAGATAACTCTCAAGTTGGAGGGAATTCCTGTAAGGGAACTATTGAACATAGTGAAGTGTCGAATGATTGAATCTATAAAAATTCATTTAAACTAATAAATAATCATCCAACTCGTCGATCCTGTTATTTCCGCAAGGACCTTCCCCCTGGAAGTTCAGCAATTCCAATCAAACCTTTTTCCTCCCCCGCCCGAATCAGTTCCTAACAATGGGCGCAAAAAAAGTCTCATCAGTTCCCGCATTCCGCGATACGATAGCTGGAAATTCTCTCCCTAATCACCTCTTCCCGCGAGTCACGTCGTGTCCCGGGGAAATCGCCTGGGCACATACGTTAATTACATTCATTGAACAGCCTGGCGCACTTGCTTGTTACAGCGGCGCAGGACACGAACTCCGAGTTTTATAGTTGCAAAGCAAGTTTGTCTTTTGAACAAGGTGGCTTCCCGAAAGCACTATTTTTTCTCGCTGACTTTTCTTTCGTGGCGTTGTCGGGTCTTTCGCGCATAGATCAGGCCGCGCTCTTGTCTTTAACCCAGAAATACGTTTCTGCAGTGGCTTAATTTTCATATAGCATGCATACGTATTCCACTATTCGAGCGAGTTTTGTTTGATTATACATGTGCGTGCGCGGAAGTACACCTGACATGGCGTACGGAGAATTTCCCTTGATTAAGGAAGAACAAGGTGACCCGGCAGGTTTGAATTAATCCCATCTTAGATTTGTTCGTGCTCGGAATCGCTGCTCTGTAACGAGATTAACCTCAACTCATAAAGATTTTACAGAGCGTGGAAGAGAATTTTAGGTTCCGAGGGAATTTTTAAAATTTTAGGCTTTTGGAATGGGGTAGAATGAGATGAGGAGTGGAATTTAGGAAGAAAACAGCGTCGACAGATGAGTGGTTTTTTAATGAATAAGTGCCCCCCCCCCTCAGCCTTAAAATTTTTTTTATTGTTTACAAATGTTTTTGAGAAATTGCGGAAATTTTGCAGGTATTGACAATTTCGAAAAGTTATATATACCACTTGATAATAAAAACTAGTTTTCCGATCGCTGTGAGTCATTTCAGTGAATCTTATTTTGAGTACTATTTTAATTTCGTGCATATTTTAAGAAACTTGCGAAAATCTCTCGGAGGTTCTAAATTTCTCAAGTTCAGTTTTTGAAAGAGTTCCAAAACCTTTCAAAATTTTGTGAAACAATTTTCTCATCTGTTCCCTTCCGCAACAAATTTACGATCCATCAAAATGTTGAAAATTTTATCAGTTAAGATGACACGGAACTGATGAGAAATTCCTGTATACGAACATTTCGTAAATACAACCTAACTTTCAAACATATTATTAATATTGGTGATCTCCAAATATTCTCAAATCATATGTAAATGCAGAGTACTCAGCTCAGATTTTCATTAAAGTTTTGTGAAAACTTTTCGCCTGCATATGCGTCCCACTAGCACATCGTAAACGTCGATCCTCTGTAAAAAAAAAGTCGTGTTACAAGGCCATAAAGGATGTTAATCTGGAACTCTCGTACTTGAGCACCACCGCACTTAATCCGTGTGTTTGAACAGTACAAGTAGTTGAATCAGTTGTGGTTGGGATGCAATTGGTTCTCCCCCGAGCGCTGGGGAATATTGCTTCTGTTCTTAAAAGTTGAAACGCCGGGCTTAATTGCCACCGTGTGTAATGTGGAAAATAACTTGCGCAGCAAGCCGAAAACTGTGAGATGGAAGGAATCAATAAAGAAACGTGTCGGCTGGAAATTGGAGTTACGCGGATTGATCCGTTCCGTTACGTTCCGCTGATTGGAAAGCGAAGTGCGGGAAAATGGTGCACGGCATTGCATCTTCATTCCGCTTTTCCATTCCGAGCAATCTCTGCATTGTATCCGAATGATCCAGGATTTTCTCGTTTTAACAAAACATATATATATCTATTCGAGAGTCAGTTTAGATAAAGATTTTTGATGTCCAATAAGGAGCGTCAAAATTAAGTATCTGCATGTGGAAAACACATGTGTGCAAATTTGAATTATTTTAAAGATATGAAAGGTCCATTCAAATTGACGAAATGTGTGCGGCGTCACACATGGGATGTCGAATATTCCATTTAAACTCCGGTTTTTATCAAACACATTGACCGAGTGGTGATAAATTGATTGAATTTCGAAATAATGCGTATCAGCTAACAAGATACTCGTTGTCAAATTCTATTCATGACCCAATTCATTTCAATTTATCAATACAAGTAACAACAGTAAAATGTGATAACGGTCAGTCAATTTTCCCGCACTGTTCGAACCGCAACAAAGATCAAAAATTGCTCTGTGTTCGAATTTAAACTAATTACAAAATTTAACTGCAGCAGTGAGGCAACGAATTTGGAAACAAGCTTGAATATAATTTCTCGTTACAAGTTTTCAATTACTGGACTATGAAACGAGCGGGAGAAAGTAACTAGCACTCAAAGTTATGACATTATTTAATCCAGGGATACAGATTATCTCCTGAGTGAAATTCAGAAACTACCCCACTCTGAAATGGAATTTATTGTGTAACCAGTGACGCCGAAACGTTATTTTAGGTGAGTTGTAAAAACTTTGAAGAATATTTTCCTTGCCCAAACTTATCTGACCAAATCAATTGATCATCTCGATTTTTCATTCTCGAATACAAACTACGATCTTTCAGCGAAAATCAGGAAATAATTTTCCTATATTCCACTAGACATAGCTCACTACTGAACTACGACTTCCCTTCAAAATTATGTTTCCTACGCTGGAATAAAAGTGATATTACTGCACAAAAACTTGAAATCCTCAGTGAATGCTACCCTAGAGAGACTCATAATCTCGATTCGTATCCACGGCCCGTTGAATCGCAACGACGTCGCTCTTCGGGAGAGGAAAATTATAATTACGCGAGCGAGCGAGCCCGAGAAAATTCGGATCAATTTTTAATCGAGCGCTCCCGGTAATATCCATTTGACCGAATAATATCGCAATTTGTAACGAAAGTCCCATGGCACGACGTACAATGCATTATGTTACTCAGGATCCTGCAATTGCCCGGCTTCAATAAAATCTCGTTTCGAAGCTTATTGGACTTATTGTGGCAAATTGACTGCTATACGGGGGTGCTGTATATATGTATCGGCAAATCCCTGCGCTCGGACCGTGTGGACTCGGGACTTGCGGATCTCCCGCTCGTGACGACTTTATTCTCGCCCCCGGAGACCAGTGAATTTCATCGCTCTTTTAATTCGTCGACGAACGACCTCCATTTTCACACCGTGTGTTCGGAAAGAATTTTTCTCTGGTACGAGATTTGATACTGTAAAATGCAGTTTTAAATTACTACTCAATTTATCGTATATCTAAAGTTAGCAAAGTACAAAAATGCTGTGTCGATTTGGACACCCCTAAAGCGAATTACGGAAAATTAAATTCAAGAACAAAAAAAAGGTACACGCCAACGCCATTTCACCATGTTATTCATCAACACAAGCACGGTTGACCCGTCGTAGTGTTACTCGCGATTTCTATTTCCCTGTTAAATTTACGTGACAACAAGCGAATTTTAACTGGGAACAGCAGCGGTCGCATCGGTTGAACCAATTTGAATCGCACGGAACATCGAAAACTCGCTTATCCCCGGATTATCGTGGCCAGATATTCAAACACGTGGTCGAGTGAATGTAATCGTTGAGCTTTTGTGTTCAAGTTTCATGCTTTCCAATCTATAACGCTTTAGCAGGCAATCCTCTTTGGCTTTTCTTTCTTTTCCTCGTTTTTTCCATCGAACTCAAGTTAAAGAGGATTCCGAATGCGCGGTTGTAATTTTAGGATGGTTTTAATTCGGAAAACCCGATAATTGGGGCTTGAGTAGAATTCATTTGGGGCGTTCTTCCAGTGACAATGACTTTACGGATGGAAAATCGGCGGAAGCGTCAGTGGTAAATCCTGGAGGCTCAGAAATCGATTCGGAGGAATGATTGAGAGAATTAAGGAATGTGAAATTCAGCTATCCTCGATCAGCGAAACCGATGATACGCGATTCATTTTTGTTTCAAAAAGTTTTGAATTGAGAGATCGGTATAATCACGGCCAATCTGGTTATGAACAAAGGTTCATGAAAGCCGCAACAATGTGATGCATAGGATGTATCCATTGATGCCATAATCGCTACCAAATTGTCGTATAATCGATAATGACCGCTCGGCCACAATATCGAAACTACTCATTCAATTAAATCCGGAGCGAAATAATTTCCACGGGAAATATACCGATACAGCATAAACGCAGCTTGTTGAATTAACAGAATCGCAGCAGGAAATCTAGGACCTCATCGACTCCAATTTACAATCTTCTCGAGTTGTTTTCTAATTTTTAGCGATAAGATATATTGGATCCGGTGTAAACACGAGATGATGCAGATTACGCTTTCCACGACTGCTTGCAGCTCTTACCAAAGAGAGGGCCGATTTTTCGCTGAATGCGATGAAACGGAGGAGGATTTTATAAAGTCGGACGTAATTAGAGCGTCGGGCTCGTTGGAGGGTCAAGTCATGATCTGATCGGATTTGTGGATTGTGCAGAAATTAGATCGAGGAACATAAACAATTTCTTAACAAAATGTTTATATTTCGGAGTAAAAGAAATTTTTGAGGAAGACTTGTCCGAATCGTTTGTGTATTCAGGATAGTTGAGGTTTTTTTAGGGTTTTCATGATTTATTCATTTATTATTATTTTTTTTTAAGAATCTTTTGAGAATTTTTCTAATTTTTGAAAAAATTATGAATCTCCAAATTTTCACAGATTAATGAATACTTTTTTGTATTTATGAATGTGAGAAAATATTCCAATAATAGTGTTATAACTGGAAGCAAAAATATCGGATGGAATTCACATTGTGTAATTATTTGATGTTTCAATTCCATATTACTTTCCGAATAAAGTCGAACGCAATATTGCAAACATTCGATCTGACATTCACATGGAACGTTGTTTCCGTACTTGACTTTTTTCCAAAGGAAATTAACATTTCAATTCAATGAACTGTCGCGCTCGAAGCATACAATATCAATTAATCGTGCCCGTTTCGCGTAATTATTCCGAGTGCCATCGATTGCATGCAATTATAAGGGCTTCTTCCATTGTGGATGGCACGCCTCAATTCCACTGTGAATAGTCATTAATTGCGCTAATCGGGGATTAAAACATTACATATCGCTAACTTCCGTGCGTACATCAATGATGCTGCGTGCGCATCCTACGATTTTATTGATTCATCGGAATCTTACTTGGAAATTTTTTTACTAATAGAACGTTGATGAATAATAATCGAGTCAATTCATTGATTGATATATATGTTGATATTTATTGTCAACGGCAAAATCTCTTCTTGACGTCGATAAAATCATATTTAAATATTGAAATTTTCCAAACATTCATATCAACGTTTCCATTTTAATGACTAATCGTGGAATTTATCAGTGAACGTATGAATGACGTAGAATTTCACTTTTATAGTATAGTATGGTGGAAAAACTGAAAAGATTTTCCACTCCAAAACTTCGGAGGTTTTTCGAAGTTTTGAAGTTTTTAATCGTTTTCACTGCAAACAAACTACGACGAGTGTTGAATGCGCCGAGAGTTTTATTGGGGAATGTTCTGTAATTCAGTAACTAAGTTGGAAAACTCTTCGAAACTTCATAAATATACCCTTTTAGCAGTCTGATGGATATTCCGGTTATTTTGAAGTGAGTACAGAATGTCTGAATTCTTTATGAAATCTGATTGAAAGTGAAATATCCCGGCACTGATAAAGAGATGAACATTTTCCTGGATTTTTTATTATTGTGCTTAGAGCTTTGAAGTTGATCGTCATGAACAAATTGTACCTTCGGAAGAAAAGGTGAACATAATTCTTTCAAATTTGTAAAAGTTCTTCAAAATCATTGAACTTCCAAAGAAAACTTCTTGAATTGTTCTGCTTGTTCAGATTTTCTTGATTTCATGAGAAATTTACTTCTCTTTCGTCGAAGTTAAAAAATAATTTCGATATACGACATTCTGTGGAACTATCAGATCTGAACAATTTAACAAGCCTCGGACATTTTTGTGGATCCCTAACAACTTTTCAGGATGCATACGAATTATTTGGAGTATGATAAATTGATGACCTGTGACGAATTTTTGCACTTTCCGAAGAAGTTTTAGAATTTGCGCATTCTAACGTAGCGTCTGTGAATTTTTTCCGTTTCCTGAGTGCTTTCGGAACTTTCCAGAATTTTCAAAATTCAAAGAAAAATTAAGTGTAGGTTTGTGGTATTTTCTGATTGTCTGATTACTGATTGAAATATTAGTTCGGATAATTAATATAATATCTACGTATCTTATGGAAATTATCAACTTCCTCTGTGGCATAACTATAATCACTAGAAATTCCCAGGATAAGATTCATGAAAGTTTTTAAATTTGAGCATATTAAGGATACTCGAGATGTAATTTTTGTGAGTCAAGATAATTTTATAATCGCCTAAGACTCTTTCGGAACCATTTGAAATTTTCAGAAAATATTCCAAGCTGTTTCGAAAGTACTCTGAGATTTAATTCAATATTGTTATCGCTTTCGACAAACTTCTGATCCCAAAAAATTCAGGAACATTTTCTTCAACTCACAAAAACATTCAAGATATTACTGACAAAATTATTAACTTTTCACGAACATCATTTCCAGCATTTATCAAAATTTCAAAATTCATCTAAAATTCATTCGAAAACAATGAAATTTTTTCAAATAAAAATGTACTGGAATTTATCATCACCTTTTTTCGGAAGTTGAAATTATCTCCGAAACTCTTGATATATTCCGAGGTTTTCTATAACATCAAAAAAATACGAATCTGCGAAAGCATTTTCAAAATTTAAAGATAATTGTTAAGCTATTCAACAACTTCCAATTCAACAGTTAAATATTTGAGCTTATTCAAGTCTACGCGGAAATATCATCAGAAGAGCTTAGCTCCGAAAACTCTCTCATAATAAGCATGATAGCGGGTAATTCAATGAGATAATCTCACTGGCAAAGGGATTAGCGCCTTGTACAAACTTTTGTTTTCTTGAATTATGCGTGGCCGCGCTCGAGTAGGCAGCTAGGGGTTTCCAAATATTCCCGTAAGAGTATAATGTAGCAGTATTCTACACCCTTCTTCAATATCCTCATAAATCTGAATAAACCACGAGTAGTGCAAATTTTTCAAGGGGGATTCCCTTGATGTACAGCAATTTCGAAGGGGATAGTGAAGAATTGAAAACGATTCGTTTAACATTACCGAGGAGTGTGGGATTAAATAAAATTTGACGGAGATGAAAAATTGCAGTAATTTCCAAAGGCTTGATAAATGAAGCAAAACAGTCCTGATTATCTCAGGATCGACGATGCTTCGGAAGCTACTGTCAGTGCTAAATTAAACTTATAAACAAGAAGTGGCGGATTTACGGAGAGGGAACCCAAGCAAAATTGCCCTACCTTCACACTTGAGGATCCGAATCAAATGTTTTTCAGAAACCTTCAGAAAACACTGACATTTTCCGAATTATAAAAAATTCGGAACAACTCATACCTGTTTGAAATCGGTCGCTCTGTGAACTTGAAACACAATGAAAATGTATGATAAATAGTTGATGTAGAAGGAAAATCGGACTCAAGAAAATGTACGGAAAACAAGCTTAAAGCACTTTATAAGATCAATCAAGATCGAAAGGACAAGTTGGGAAACAATGTCAGCAAAAAATAGACAAGGAGTAGAATGTTTAAGGGTATTCCAAACATGTAAGAGGGAGGAAAAGACAGACGGCAACTTCGGGATAGAGGATAAAGATCTCTTTTACGAGTTGGAAAAGTCTTGTAAAAATACTCGACATTAAACTTCTGTTCTTTCGAACACTTTTTTCGGAAGTAGGTGAGGTACGATAAATTGAACGTATCAAATGTACGTTTTGGGGGTTTTATGGCACGTTTCTCGAACCAAATGGAGCATTTTCCATTAGAGCTGAAGTTTGGCAATAATGCGAAAAACTCGCAGTGTAAAAACCGGTGTCAGTGCAGAATGCATTCCAACGATCACAAACAAAGGGTTGCTTGGGGAACACATATTCTCTGGGGGAAACAGGGGTGATGGAGGAGATTCGTAAAAATTTGAAAAATCGATGACGATTTAATTTATCATTTTCAGAGTCGATTATACATTCCTAAATAAAACATTCCAAAATGAATTTCTCCTTTTCGAATAAAAAGATATTATATTTTGGTAAAACAGCGATATTTTCCTATACATATTAGCTGATAGTACCTAGTCATTTCATATTTTTTGGAAAATCATCGAATGATCGTCGCTTTTTTGGGATGAAATGATGAGTCTTTTTGGATATTCACAGCGGAAATTTTTATTTCTGAATAATAGATAATATTCAATCGAAATATTACGTTCGTCCAAGAGTCATTGAACCATCATCGAATGCGATGGAATGTAATTGTTTCGAATGATGAATTGCTAGGTATGAGAATTTTCGAAAGTTTTGAACAATCCTTAATAACACAATTTCCTCGCCACTTGAAGTATTCTGCGCGCAAGTTTTCAGACTAAAAAAAAGAACAGACAGCTTCAACGATTACGTCTTTTGTATCTAGCGTGACCTTTTTCGCGATGATTCATTACTACGTCAGACTTGGCTATCGGATGGCGGTCGAGTGAAGGTTTCGAACTCGTTATTCCGCATGATAAAGCTACTTTTATTCAAATCTCTTTTCGCGTTTTTACGAATTACTTATTCTCCACTTATTACAGACCTCAAAAATCCCCGACTTTTCATGAAATTTCATCCGTTCATTATTCCACGAAAATCATCATGCCTTGATTCGAGAATCTCATTATAACAGATAAAGATACAAAATTTTCACTAAGCGTGGAGGATAAAGGATTGATGTATAAAAAACCGACATTAAACATCAAACATCAAGTTTCCCTTCTTGCGGAAAATACCCCCGAATATTTCAAACTCGGAAAATTTCAACACCGGGCAATGTCCCGCATTAGCGTCATGTACGCTTTTGATATTTCCCATTTTCCCAACGATAAAATCCGGTCCTTTCGAAAATGGTTTTTACGTTACAAAGGACGTATCAGAACGAATTTAGCTTGGCATATTTATCTTATGAACCATTTCACTGAGTCGAATGCACGTGCAAATGTTGTCGTCGTCGTCGGCTTCCCACGCGGGGTATTTGCCTCCGTGATTCTTAGCGCACACAAACCAGTTAATAAACATCTCAATCCGACTTGAACTGGAAATCGGCTTTTTTCGTCACTTTGGCAATGCGGGACATTTTGGAAACTGAAACAAAATGAAATGATATCGCACAAAAAAATACATTTTGGATGTAAAGCTTTTCCCACAACAATTTGTGATATCACATCCAAAACAAAGAATGAAGAAAATTGTTTTTAGAGTAAGAATCTCTGCTTTTTCTCGTCGCTTTGGAGACGTTACAGAAACTATAATTACCACCAGACGGCTCGGGGAAATTTATTCCGCGACCGATTTAAAGCCACGTCGTATATACTTTCTCATCGATAATCGATAGGCATTAAATTATTCTTGCTGGGAGTATAGACTTTTTAGGAGCTCAGCAATCAAATTTAGTTCTCTATTATTGCTGGCGTCGAGATTTGTTATTCAAATAGACTTTGGGTTGTGCGAGCAAAAGAAGCGAAGTGCGGCGTTTCGTGGCGAGAGAGATGATTACTGGGGTGGAAAAAACACTGATGAATTTCGCAAAAATTCGAACGACGTTAGTGATTTGTGGGTTTTTTTCGTGGATCATCTATAAAATTTAAACAGTACGGAAAGTCTTTTCTAAGGAAATTGGAGTGAATTTTATTTTTGATACCTTTCAGACGATTTTTCTATATTTTTACGAAACCATCGAAATTACCTTAATATCTGTAAATACTGAAGAATCCAAAATACGAATAAATATTACATAGAAACACTTTACTCTCGACCTAAGTCGTTTCAATACAGTAAATATCTTATCCAAACCCTTTTTAAATAAAAGAAACCTGTATTCTGGAATATTCTCGTCAATATTCAAGTCCCGTACAGGAATGCTCCCCTGGAAACATGCGTTCTCCCACATTCTCCCACCGAAGCCTCCAAATTCAATCACGCGCGAGTCTTATTGGGCATAAACGCGAGACGCGAGCAAGAGGCGCCTGATGCATATTCAGAATCATTGTTTGGAAGCGGAGCTGGAACTGAAACTCATCACTCCAGACGCGGTGCGAACATGCAAATGAACTTTAAACTGACCTCTGCGGGATTCGCAAAATTCGCATATGTAAAGCGCATCCGCGCACGTGTTAAGCTTGCAAGTGTTGGAGCATTCGCGAATGCGTGCGGCGGAAAAGTTTTTATGAAAAAAGTAAGGGAACAAAAGACCGCCGGGGCTTGGACTATTTCCAGGGGACGATATTAAACCGCCTCGCGTCGACGATGAAACTGAAATTATGCAAATTATGCCCGGAGACTGACCCTTTATTCCATAAATCGAGGGCAACTTAAAGGGCATCGAGGCAAGAATCGAATTGCTCTGATATGACGAAAAAAAATTTTATATCGAAAATAAAATGATGGAGCAATTAAATAAAGACATAAATTTTCCTCTAACAAGGTGATATTCCGACTTAAATCACGAGACTCGGGAAATATGGCTTCATTTCCAAGCTCATGATCCCGAGGAAACTGCGTGGCACGTGAGTCAAACGTACGCTGAATTCACCTAAACATAAAATGCCCCAAATCCTTTTAAGTCGTCCCAAATACCTGGTTTCTATCTCGTTTTCCTCTTGCATTTAACTTGGAGATCCCAGGCTTAACTACGTCTGGATTCGTAACTCTGATTGACGAATGACGTTATTCCTTATCATAGAGTAGAAGAACTTTTGGAAGTAAACCATCTAAATTAATGTTGCAAGTGTCTCATAAAGATTGAACACATTATTTTGTATTTTCCTTCTGCGGGGGAAGCAACCCTTAACATTTTCCACGAACAGACGTTCCATTTGTATGGATACACTATACATTTATACCTTGTTGAAGCTGTATAACGTCTCGGAACATTCCATTAATATTCCGATTCCTTGCATTTAAATACAGTTTTCCTTCCCGCACGAAGATTGCACGAGCCTGAACGAAAATAATCGATTCCATATCCCGGATACGCGGACGGAATAAATTTGTACGGCCAAGGAACATCGCGGAATTATCGTCATGATAATTTCTAATGATTTCAGAATGTCAAGAGTGCGAGCAATTTACGAGTTACTGCAATTTTTCAAAATTATTCAAAAAATCATCGTTCTGTCGAAAAATAAAAAAATTCCTTCCAAAACTCAGAATCGAATAAGTCTGAAAACGTTCAAGCAATTCCGCTCCAAGTACTCAGACATATTTTTTGTTTCGAAATTCCAAATATTTTTCGAAGTGCCGGAAAATTCAGCATTACAAAAACATGATAAAATACTACCAAAAAGTCTCCCCTCATGAATACCACCGAAAAGTTGCACTCAATCGACGACTATCGATCACTTCCTATCACCAAGAGCCGAGCTAAATTATTTATGATTCGTGCTCCGGGCGATTTAACGCTTTGACGCATCCAGAGAAAAGTTTGCGCCAGCGACTCTCGATCGAATAGACGGTGCGTAAAGTTAGCTGGCGCGTGACGCTCCGAAAGGGAAAAGTGCGGATCAGAAGGGCACGCGTTCCTGCTGAGCTTTTAATGCCAGGCGAGACTTTGGACTTCGGATCACATTTTCGGATCGGGGATCTTTAGCCCCAGCAGGCGTGATGAAGCGCCGTGATTTACGGCGCCTGAACCCGTCACCGACGGCTAACCTCGAGTTCAGCTTTCCGCGGCTTTTGTATTGATGAATAACGACCCTAGAAACAAATGAGGTAGAGGGAGTACGAGCACAGAGCCGTTGGTCTCGCAGGATTTCCGGATGTGTTGCAAATGGCGAGCGACAGGGTTGTCGTAGGCTGGAGAAAATTCACTGTATCCTCAACTCAGTCGTGGAACGTAGGAACGTCGTGATTTACAATCGCCGAAAGGCTAAGTTAACCATGCCAGTGGTAGAGAAAATGGACCTTAGAACAAGTGTCAGTTACAGCAGAACATACCCATTCGATTTTCTTTTCACCTAACTCGTTTTTGTGATTTTCCTTTACAACTACAGGTTTCTCTTTTCCGTCATAGAATCAAAGGTGTAAGACGGAAAGGGTTTTCAGTACTTTGATACAGTATTTTCGGAGTTGGGAGACTTCATTGTTTCCTATGACTTGTTTGATAGCAGGAACAAAGCTCCATGAAATGTTCAACAAAGTGACTTGATTCAAAGCCAACGGTAACACATCGAACCCCCCTTCTCCCGTTTGAGCTGTCGACAAAGACACGTTTATTGAACAACGAGTCGTGTTTTACAACGGAATTCTCGATACGAAGTGTAAGTTCTAAACATTTCTGGATCTCTGTAGGTTGCGTCAGGAGCAGTTTAGGATGGAACACCATCTATTCAATGGTTCACAATTTAAATGTACTCTTTCTCAGTACTTCGATATTTTTTTTTATCCACAGCTGGGAAACGTTTAGCAAAATCCGGAAAAAGCACTATGTTTAAACACGTCTTATTATTGGGTTCGTGACAAATTTTGTTAATCTTCGAGGATCCAAAAAATTACCGAAGGTATCAAAAAGAATAAAATTAATTTAACTTCTGAAGGCTGTTTTTCCTTGTTTCATTTTATTTTTTACGCGAGAGAAATAATTTTCATAATTTTTTCTGCCTCGATTGAACATTAATTTAACGGTGTATACTGTTTTTTCTATTTTAAATCGAGAAACTTTACTCTTTTACGTATTTTCTGAATGTATATTTTGCTAGCAGAAAAACGTGCTTTGGTTTTACCAAAGAAACCTTTCGCTATACCGAAATTCAATCTTTTGCGCTATCCCTAAAATTACCTCCATAAACTCGATATTCGTTGTCTCGATTTTTTCCGCAATAATCATATTCCCGGCAAATCCGCAAGGTAAAATAAAAGGGGCGAACGCGACGTACGTGCAGGACAAATATCCCAAGGGGTATTTCCATGAAAAGGTAACGCGATGCCAACGAATTCGAAGAGAAATAGCAATTCCCGGGCAGACGATTCCCTTCAATAAAGGTATAGAAAGGCTAAGGATTTTCAAAGTTAGATTTTTTTACAATTTGTGACTTCTCTACTAATCAGAAAGAATATTCACTTTTTAGTTGGTATTTTTGAATGAAAAAATTTAGATTTTTGAAGTTGACATGAAACTAATGCTGCAAAATTCGGAACTGGAACTCCTATAGAAATTTGAAAACTGAATTCGTTGATAAAGTATTCTCAAATCTCCTGGACTCTTAAACCTTAGTAAAAATTAAGAAAATTTCGCAACTTGTTAGAAAGGAGCGAAAAATTATCAAACATACTACTGAGCCATCAATCATCTTTTCTTCACATTTTCGATATTTTTCGAGAAGCTTAGGGGGGTGGGGGTATCAATTTCTGCACCACTGGATTTTATAGAATCAAAAACGTTTTAAGAAATTCCATAAAACACTAAAAACATGTCCATTCTCAAAAGTACTCTAATGTTAAAACGAATATTGTTACGAAACTGTAATAGAAACCTTTATACACTCACTCAACCTAACAAGTGCTCTCTGTATCATAATGTAATTCATCAATGACGACACATAATACACTTTCTTCACAAAGTGTAATTTAACATCAGGTCTACATAATCAAAATCATTATCAGTAATATACTCCGAGGAACGTAACATTCAATCTACCCATTCAACTCATGCATCAGAAGCGCGAGCTTCCTAAATTATTGGATGATTCTACCCTCCCTCTTTCTATTTCACATTTAGCCCATTTTCCGATCTCACTTTACATACTGATTACGCGAAATATGCTTGCCGAAACGTCCACGCTAAAACAGATCAAATTGCGATGTAGCGCGAGAATTCTATCTGCCAACTACACACAAAGCTCGTCATAATCATATTGGGTTCTGGTCTAGAGCGCAATTACACACTTTAACCAGCAGCCAAAATTGTCCGAAGATGAGTTATTTGCTCAGGGTGCACGTATCACTCGAGATTTACTCAAATTTGGAAAATTTGCTTGTTACGTAAAAGTAGGGAAAATTCGGAGATGAAAAATTACGAGGAAATTCGGTGATTTGCATATGTATATGCATGGTGGGTGATTCATTTCCACAGATGCGGAGACAAGGAAGAAATTATCGTGTTTCCATTTATGAATTCCATTCAAGAACTGACCGTTTATAATTGTAATGCGTAATGAGGACGTCGTGCATTCAGGCAAATGGGGTAGAATATTATCGCTCTTACTTTTTCGGAGAGGAGAAGATCCTCAAAAATATTTTAAGGTTCTGAAGAATATGTATAAATAGATTTTGCAATTTTTCATCATTCTGAATTTTTTAAGTTTCAAAGTTCAAGAATTTCGATCAATTGTAATTTTTGAAACTTCGGAAGTTTTAGAAGTCCAGTGATTTTTCATTTTTTTACAGTGGGAATGAGGTCATTTTCCATGTAAAAATTTTTCATCATCGTTTCATTAATCATACATATGTATATTATGGTACTGAAAGAAAAATTTGCAATGGATTATTCACTCTCATAGAAATCACGGGAAAAAACTTCAAAAAGCAGCAAAATTGCAATCTCACTGCAAAACATTTATATTCATAAAACACCCCTCTCAAAAACAAAAATAGCCCCAGACAATCAAACGAAATTCACTAACTTCACAATGAAAAATTAAAATATCTCGCCTCGTTACATCGCGCTCGTAATTTCCTCTGAGGAAATGTTGCAACAATGGCGAGGCGTAACGGTAACTCGTATCTTTCTTGCAACTTCGAAATGATAAGCCAGAAGGTTTCTCGTTAATACAGGAACGAGTAAAGGCAAAGATACGAGTTTCCTACGACGCACACGCAAGAATAAAAAGGAACACGACTACCAAGAGGTCGTAACTTGGTATTAATAATAGCAATTACTCGCAATTTGCAAGCAAGTAAGTCTAACTTCTGACGGGCTCAAGCTACCTTTTATGTCGCGTGCTGGAATTGAGTAAGAGAACCTGTGTGAAAATTTTCAAGTGGAACGTAACGATGAGCTCCATGAAAATTAACGTGGACCGCCCTCCTACTATCTTTTCGAGCGGCACTTGAAACCCTCTTTCGCTATCCTCGCTCGGCCCCGATTCCCAGCAACATCTGTAATAACCTTTTTTCACGATAGAATATTTTCTTTTGAAAATGTACGGTCTTATTGCAATCATGGAGTTTTAATGAATTGGCAAATAGAGGTAGATGTGAGTTTCTGGTTGGATTTTTTTTTTTTTTTTTTTTTTTTTTTTGAAGGCGGGTAAACATTGTGAATGTAGATTCACAGAGAGAATTATTTCGAAATCTTTTCAAACATGGTAAAATTTTTTCATTGCTTGTTGCGGTTTGATCGGAGTAAATTTTCAGGTGGAGCTTTCAAGTGTATGAGTTTTTTATTTTTCTGATTTTACACGAGAACGTCGCAGTTTCTATGAATTTATCATCTTTGCTGATCGTGAATTTTTTTCTGTTTTAGGTAAGTCGATAACACTTATTTTAAAAGGACGAACGGTGAGTGAAATAGAAAATAATGGAATTCATACTTTCTCTATCTACATCAAATAATTATGAAAAGAGACAGAAATATGTACTGGCAGAAAAACAAAAGAGAAACAAATATGATCGAGCGTTACGAGATTAATGGATAACCCCTTATAAATTAATAGACTTGATTGAACACTTCCAAAATGAGTGTCTCTGCGTATTTCGCAAAACCAAGTCTTCAGTCATTCGCAAAAAGTGAAAATCCGAAACTCAAATCACCCCCGAAGAAAAGCAGGACGAATTGTGAATTTCGTATCCGGTGATTATGACGCACTCGGAGCTCTTTTCGCAGTCGGTGAATCCATTACCGCGATTACTCCGCTCCGCGCGAAGTATCGATTATCTCCACGTCGTGAAATTCACCAAGTAGCAAAAAAAAATTCATATCGACCAGGAAATGGAAATAAAATTGATATAATTTTAATTTCAAGGGACTGAAATTTCTGGCCCAATCTTGTCAAATCAAATTTGATTCATTATCAAATGCGATATCATAATTATTTATAAAAACAAGCCCAATTCTCCAATTACCATCGTAATAGGCCCAAACGAGACCTTCGAAGCCGAATCAGCCCAATCGGGACCCAAACAAGTTACTAAAATTTCTACTAACACGTAAATATACCCTCAAGAAAAGTCGATTCTCATGAACTTCAATTAATCGAAAGTAAGTTCGATCTTTTCCTCGTCCCCAGCAAGAACACATAAAAGGCCCCTGTCCCATTCTCGAAGTAATTGCGTTACTGGAGAAACTCCGAAGCTATACGCAGCCCCCCTCAAGGAGCCCGCATTTATTTGTTCGGTAAATCTTCCGAACTATGCGCGTTGGTTAATTAAAATAGTTGGTTTTCTCCGGTACCTCATCGGAGAAAATTCGCGCGCTCAAAAGTGCAATTACCGAATAATGGATGAATGGGAAGAAAGTTCGGGAGCGATGATTGCGGCCCCGAGAATAAAGGCCGGCCCCGTAATGAAACTATACTTTTATTCACGCGACGAGACTTCGCTCGTATTTTCCGGTTAATTTTTCGCAACCCGGAGATACCGTAACTTGGCGAGGGACGCCTTTTCGTCACAAACAAATCCCCAAGTTTGCGTGGCGGCGGAAATTTCCCGAGTTCTCATTTTAACGCGGTGGGAAAAGTTCTCCCGCGACGCTCAAAGAATAAAGCGGAGTCGAGACGTTGCCGCGGTTTGCGAGGGATGAAAAACGAGGGGAAGAAAGAGAAGATTCAGAAAGGTAGAAGTCAGGGGTGAACGGAGATCTTGAATGCGCGCGCGGTGATAGTGCGACTGTCTTTTAGTGGTTTCAGATTTTGTACTTTGAAGATTCCGTGGAAAGATAATTTATAATTATCATTGACAGATGGCTTTAGATAATGAAATTTATTTATACTATTTATACAACGGAATCAGTGGATTTATGTGTGAGATACATTTTTTTCAAAGTGTTACGGGATTTTGAACAGGCTTCGGACAGCGAAAAGATGAAAAGTGAGCAAGTTACAGTTACTATATTATTATATGAAAAAGTGCATTTATATTTAAATCATACTAAATCAATATGAAATTCTCAATTTCTGACTATTTGTATCAGAAATATAGAATGATGTCAAAGATATCGTTTTATTGTTCATCTTTAACCCATAGTATATTATGCGCCAAGGCGCATAATGAGGGTCTTCACGCGACGAGCGGCAATGCTCGCAGGATAATCGAAACCGAGGCGAAGCCGAGGCGAGATAAGTCCTGCGATCATTGTAAGCGAGTCGCGTAAAGACCCGAATTGTTCGCATTAGCGCATATACTACTTGATGTGACGACGGTGCATTTACAAGTTTTTTTGCGTGAGTGAAGGATAACGCCATGTTGTACTCATGCACTAACACGGTTTATGCGCATTTAGTTCGAATTACTGCACATGCGCTTAAATGTCAAATGAGTTTTCACTCAACTCATCAATTTCGATGGACATTCACGGAATAAATAAATATGTCGAACAATGCATGTGCATAATGCACCGTGCCCACCGTGGCGCCGTGTCTACAACATTCACCCTCTCTCTGCGTGTGTTTTTAGCGTCGACTTTTATTGATTAAACTCATTAATTATAATTTGTATATATTTTGAAAGATAACTTCGATTATCAACAGTAATTTCAGATCTCAGTCGTTTAATTGTTCTTGCGGAGCGTTCGTAGTTTTAAAAGTTACTGTATCGTAATACGCGCATGCGCAGATCAGTTTTAACTTCATTCTCCTCTGTATCATAATACGCGCATGCGCAGATCAGTTTTCACATTATGTTACTGTGTATCATAAAGTACAACTCTACGATACTCTACGCTGTCGCATAAAAACGCGTAAATGCACCGGAGTCACATAAATATATATTATACTACTGAATATCACTTTTCAATCGATACCAGCATGCAAATTTGTTTTGTGTGACTCACGTCAGTCATGATTAACGTCAATTTTAAAAAAACGCTCCTTCGGTTTCAGAATTCGCAATCACGGAACAAAAACAAATCACTGTTGTGCGACGAAACGCCCACGAAATGACAAACGTAGTACACGGGTTTTCCATTACCCGAACATTCAACATGTAAGTTTAGAAGCATAAAGAAATTTTTGGTGGATAATTAGAAAAATATCATAAATTTTAGATCAATTTTAAGTATTAAGCATTCTCAAAAATGATTTATGACAGATCCTCGATCTTTTTCACCTCTTCACGTCTTTCCCACTACAAGCCCGTCAAAGAACTCGTGAAACCTTTCTTATTTTTACGAAGAATTCGTCGATTTTCACCGGAAAAAGCTGAAAAAAAATAGAAGCTGGGTAAAATGCTGCAAGGATAAAAGTAGCTTACCTGGAGCGCTCGTATATTTTCGTCCAGCGAAACAGCTGCCCTTAAGACGGAATATATGTGGATATATGTTCGTCCACACTCTCCCGTATCCCGTTTATATTCGAACACAAAGCTCTCGTAAATAATGAAAAATCATAATCCCACGGTATGTGAGAGTATAAAGAGTGAAATTTTATTGGTGATGACAATACGAAGAATAGACTTAAATTTTCATGGGGTAGTTCAAGAAAAATTCATAATACTATTGAATTTTAATAAGGTTGATTTTACGAAAATTTTACAATGTATTACGTGGAAGAGAGAAATTTCTTAAAAAGCTCAAAAAGCGTTACCTAGTACTTAAATAGCCCCTAATTAACATACATAAAACCACCCTCATTGAAATACCTAATACCTCACGCCCTAGACATCATCACATTCATAACAAGTTAAAAGCTTCAAATCGTCTTACACATCTTTTCTAACTCTGAATGCAAAAAATTCGCGCTGAAATCCTTTTTGACGCCAAAGAGATGTCATCTCATTAACCAGAAAAATCTCTCATGAATCCGGAAATTACCTTGATGCAATCCCAAGAAAAAAACTCGACATAACGAGGTAAAGAAGTCAGAAGTTCTTACGAAAGGTAGCAGACTCATACGTAGAATTTCGGAGAGCTGCCAATATGAGAACTCAGTTTCGTGAGTATACGCACGTAGGAAACTGAAAAGCGGGACTGAAGGAGACTGAGATAGGGGGCGAAATCTTGAAGGAGAGGAAAACCACGTCTTTCCCTGGACTTTTCTCCGGCGCGCTGTATCCGCGAGGTTTCGGTTATCTCGCTTTCCACTTAGATACAGGGAGACGCGTTGGTGAAAACTTGGTGCGGGAATTTCGCCCGCGGCGACGCGACGTGCCGGCAAAGTCTTAATGGATCGCGCCCCGTCCCGTATTTGGGGGTTTTTCGACGGAAGTAAAACTCGCCTGAAGCCTTCCGGGCGTCGAACCGATCGGGTCTATTTCCGTGAGCTGGTTAACTGCGGGCTTGTGATCAAGAGTTCTTGACTAGTCTTCGGAAGTTCAGGAGCTTACGTGGATTTAGACTGTGGACAAGGGAGGATTTTCGAATTTTGGTACTGACACAACTATTTACATTTTTGTGGAATCATTTGAAAATATTATAGTTGGGAATTTTTTCGAAAAGTTGCGGTTTCTAAAAAAAACACTGCGGAAATTGTTCAACACCGAAATTTTCTTGAATTGATGGGACTCATAGCCAAAAAAAAGTTTTTGGATTATTTTATAATCAGAATGATTCGAAAAATCCTTCGTTCGCTTCGTTATATCGATGGAATAAAAACTTCAAATATTGCTGTTCATTACTAAAAAATTCAAGAAAGATTGTGAATAATGAATATATTTTCAAATTCTCTGAAAATACTACAAAAATTATTCAACGTCAAAATTTATGAAAAGATTCTAAAATTTATGAGACTTGTGAAAAAAAATTTTCCTGTACTGTTTATTTCGCGATCAAAATAATGCAAAAAATTTTTCATTGGCTCCAAGTCATATCAACACAAGAAAATCTCCAGACATTGCAGTAAATTATTTACCGAAAAATTATTCTAAAAATCGCAAATCGTCCATACGTTTGCAAATTTTTCAAAAGTACTACGAAAATTATTTAACACTGAAACTTTCGGAAATTTTCTTAAATTGATGAGACTCGCGAAAAACATTTTTTTTCATCATTTCATTATCAAAATAATTTAAAAAATTGTCTTTTGGCTCCGGGTCATATCAGTACAACAAAATCGGACATTTAAAGTTAATGCCTTTTACTACTATCTTCGTTCATCACATCACTACAATTGTTTCTACTATTCTGTCACCAAATCTATACAAGAATCGAAACCTTTCCTTCTATATATAAAAAAATCGGTCGATAATGTTATTCTGCGGACGAACCGAATGTTTGCCAGATTGAACACCCCGAGCCCGTTATATGAAGTCGCCGTTCACATCGCGCGAAACCTCCACGCTGTTGTGTATTTTTCGCACGTATTTCCGAAACGATTTTCCTTAGGCGTACGAGACGAAAAGCGACAAGCCATCGTTTCCGAGGGAATATGCGCCCCCTTATTATAACTGCTCCATATTCTCTTTCCATAAGAACAAGCGGCACCTAGAATACGATCGCTCTTCGAATATTCCAGCTCGCTCCTTAAAGACGCCAGCTGTCTTTGCTTTTCCTCGAAGCTAATCTAAATTAAAGATCGAGAAACCGATGCAGGAGTCACTTCATGCTATAATGAAGTCGTGAACGAACTCGAGAACAGAAATCCTACCGAAAAATATTGTATTTCTTAATCATAACTTCGACTTTCCAATTACGACTGCTCTCTTCTTCCGAGTCGGAGTGAAATTATCCAAGTTTTTCAATCCAATTAATTACGTCGTGGGATGACTTCATCTCCAGAAACTCAATTTTATATTGTTGATTTCATGGATGAAGTTCATTCAACAAATAATAGAACATTTCCAATCAATCATTCATTTGTTGTTAGTCGTCGATAATATTCATCAATAATGTATTGTATTTCAGTCTTGGTGATCATCTTCATCTTCATCATTACCAGCAAAAACTTCTCATCACTAATAAAAATAAACATACCCATGAACGTCCAACAAGAAGAATTCATCAGTATTCTATTTTCCCTTTATGAATTCAACTACTTCGAAACACCTCGCAAACTCCGCCCGACTTTCATCAAAGTCGAACAAATCAGTTCCAAGAAAATCCTCTTATTTCCCTCCGCGCTGCTTTGTCACGGAAGCAACAGTCTTGAATAAAATTCCACGCTGGCGAACAAAGCCAACAATCCAATAATTCCGGAGTTTCCGTAGAAGAATAGTTATCGGAGGTGGCGAAACGTAATCAACGGAACTCCGTTACACTACGATTCGGCATTTATAAGCCAAACGGTGTGCGACAAATTGAAAGAGCCAATTAAAAGTTTCGCCGCGAGCTAACTTTGTGTACGCTACTTTGTATTTAGCAGTTTGTCGTTGTTAGCGCATGGGGCGCGCCGAAGAAATTGTGCGCTAGGCACGCGAACCCATTGGCCCGGTGCCAATTTATGAGGAACAATGACCAAACTATGTTAAACCGGGTGACTTTATCTCGTTGGGTTAACCGACTGGAGCTTTTCTTTCTTCCATACGGGCCTGCTCCAGAAACGGAATCGTTTCTCGTCCGTTTTGAGCGCGGATGGATCTAACGGTCGGCTGATTGAGTGCATCGACGTTTCATCGTCTCCCTGTAATCAGACAGTTTGCAGCGAATTCGATCGAGACATTTTTCTGGTGCTTCACGTTTGTGCTTTTGGTAGAAGAAAAGCTTCGTTTTAGTTGTTGCGTGTCTGTGGAAGAATTTTGGAGACAATTGGGCTATTTTTCTTTGATGGATTTTTCCGAGGGTTTCAGATAAAGGGTGTAAAATTTGAAATATTAATATTTTTTGATATATTTGTAGCCTGGATTCAAGTTGTTACATTCAAACACTAATCTAAAAGTTTTCGAGTGGATGAAATCACGAATTTCCTTACACGCGTTGCGTCGTAAAGTGACTGTGACATGAATGCAAAGCGAGAAATGAATACATTCCAATCACGCTCCGAAATCTAAGCCGTGGAAGTATTCAATCAGGAAATAGCGCGAAATCAAAGTCAACTCAAAGCGTGTAAAAAAAATTCAAGCGAACGTGACGTGAAGTGCGTACTACGAGTACGAGAGTTGCTATTGAGAATTGAATTTCGAATATTTGGATCTCAGGGAAAGTTCAGCTACGCATAAATTCTGCACTTGAATTATACCGGATTTGTGGCGTTAAGGAATGTATGTATTTGGAAGGAACTTGTTCCAAAGTAAACAATAATAGGACGTGCATGGGAACGACTGTTTGCAGGAATATTAAGATGGTGATGAGTACATCCTTGTTGAATGATAACAGGGGCGGAGGATCGATTTCCCATTGGCGAGGATCATTTTTTATTCAAGAGTTGTAAAAACAGAGAAACATGTGACGTGAAAGTAATATGTATTTATGAACACAACATTTTCAAATGATAGCATTCTCGAATTCTGGAGATATAGGAATTTCAAACTCACCACTACTCTAAATTGGAAAAATTTTAAGTTTAAAATTCGAGTCAAGTACTTGTTTGCATGGATTTTCGAATTTCCAATTTCAATTGAGGAGAGGAAGGGAGGACATAGCTTTATCAACATTTTCCCTGAAGGTAAGGTTTTCTCCCTCACGTTTCCTCGTCACCAACGCTTCCGAGATTATAGGAAAATTGAAAAATGCAATGTTCCAGAAATTATTCATTTTTTTCATTTACATCGTAACAGGAAAAAATTTTCATCAGCAGCTGTAATTATTTTTCACCCCATGAAAATGTGCATACCCTCCGAAAGAACAATATCATAAAATAACTCTGCTTCGAAATACAAACTCTCCAGAATAACAAAAAGTACGCGAAATAATTAACCCACTATCCCCGCAAAACTTCTAATTATCAAGTGCTTCCTCTCAAATGTATTTATTCTGTCGAGTTTCATCGTGACATTTTCCCCTACATTCGGCATTCATAAAAAATATGTAAATGCATCTCAAGAGGTGCCACTCGCGCTATTTCATGGAGGAAAAGTAACCTTAACCGTTCATTCCTCCAATATTTAATGCAATTAACTTCGGATGTTGGAAAATATTTTTAATACAAACACCGACTAGAACGGTGAATATTCGAGGGCTCTCATATTTTTCGCTCGCTGAATAATATTTTCTTTGCCGCTCTCCGAATAAAGCTTCGACGCGTATTGTTCACAGTGTCAAAGGAAAATTAAAATATACAGCGGACATTGTTTCATGTTCCATTAAAATTCTCATCCACGTCTCGGCAATTACAAGCAGAGTATTTCACTATCACGATTCTCCACGAGTTTTTTTTTTTCTTCTTTTTTTAACGAAAAAGAGGTCGAGACCCGAAAGAAAAGAGCCAAGTCCCGTTTGACTCGTGCGAAAGTGCGATAAATCGTCCGGGCTCAGAGGAAAATCGTACGTTGAAATCTCGGGGCAAATTCGTCCGTGATTTTGTTTTTTTTTGGAGTGTTGCAATGGATTTTCGTTCTTCAGACAGTATGTCATGTAGAAAAAATTACTGATAACTTATTTTTCATTTGTTTCATTCATGAATTTCTCGGAATTTTATATTTCTCTTCAAAATAACACCTGACCTCAAAAACAGTTCAAATCCACTATGAACATATACGTACAAAAATCCATGATATACACAGTTTAAAACTCCATCCGACACTGTCTAAGTTCAACACACCCCCGAAAAAATTTCCCGCTCCGGCTCTAGTACCCTTCATACTTTTCCGAACCGAAAAAACACATTTCCCACCTCCCAATAACATCCGTCCACCAATGGACATTGATTCCCTAACCCCCGCGCTTCAAGCAACGTTGAACTTTTCCATTTCTCGATTACTCCGGTCATCGGTCAGTTCGCCGAGCCATCCGTCGAGCGGAATCATTAATTTCCCGCTATGCGCGGTCATTTCGTTCAGGAGCCGAATCGCGGCCGGTGTAGGATGACGGCCCGTCCGGGCGTGATTTACGACGCGATTTTCGCGTAAGAGTAATTGCGAGAGCACCGAGTGGATTGCGTGAAAATCTGGACTCGGTAAGATATGGCAAAAACTATTGGATCGTTTCCGAAAACAACGCGCGGAACAAGCCCCAAACTCCCCCGTGTTATTGAATCTCCGAATAATTGCTCGATGCCGATAAGCATCGGAGTAATAATTGAGTCGCGTTTTACGAGCGCTCGTTGGGCCGATTGCGCTTACGCAATTAGCGATTAGGCTAATCTCGCATTAATTGCACGCGTAGTGGAGGTAGTCGCAGTAACGGCGCTCTGGCATGTGTCGCGGCGCATGCAACGCAGCCGCGATCGAAGATCGCCCAAACTCTGTTATTGTTCCCACGTTAATTCAGTTTCCCGAGGAGTACACTCACTTTGCATTACGCCGCTGTAATGAGCTCGGTACGTAGCCCCACGTGCACGGGCTTCCCCTTCGGCGCGTCACTTGAAAGATCATCCGTTTCATTGCTTCATTAAGAATGTGATGTTGGCGGATGTTGGGGCTCGAATTGGCTCTTTGAGATTGGGGAAATTGACGGGGATCATGATGAAATAATTCCGCGAGTTAGGGTGTGGAGTGAAAATGAATGAGGTGCTTCGGGGTGATGGAAAGGGGATCGGGTTTTGGATCTGTCTGGTTTTTTGGAGGGAAAAACATTGCATATTCATATTAGAACACATTATTAAAAAAATTCAATGATTGTCAATCATCATTCATTTATGAATATTATTATTCTGATTATAAATTAATACGCAAATTGAAAAAAATTTTCTGACGTTCAGTAAGATCTCGGTGAAAAAATTTTCCTGAAAATTATGAAATTTCGACACATCATATTAGGTGAATTTTAGAAAATCACTGAAAATTTCGATAATATCTTCGAAAATGCATGAAAATTCACATTAGCAGTGTGAAATTGGTGAAAATTGCTCTTTGTACATGATTCTGAAATTTCCAAACATGGGAAATCATGTGAAAGTTAAACTCTTGTGAACGTACGTGAACGATTTGAATTCATACTCCCCGGTGATTCGCATTAAACAAGACTTGGTCGACAAAATTTTTTCCCGGGAAAAGTATAATACTACCAACTCGAACACGATAAATACCCTAAAAGTTCTCAAGTACCGTCATAAGCCATGAGTAGTTCTGAATTTAAAGTGGCATTATAAAATTGTTTACGCAGTCCCGAGCGACGTAGTTCAGAGACGTCAACGTTCATAAAAGGAAACGCCAGCGGAATTATGTCCTCCAGCATTTCTCGAACTTCGAAATGTCCTTACGATTTTTGTCGGGATATTTCTCGAAGCGATGAAACGTCATAACGAAATTGCACAAGTCAAAGCATTCTCAAATTGAAGTTTTCGAAATCCAGAATTTCAGAATTTATAAATCCAAAGTTTCAATCAAAAATATTTGAATGACTAAACGAAAATAGATACTATTGCAGCATTCGAAAAGATTGAAAAGTAGAAGTTTCTATAACTGGGAATTCAGAGCATTTCTTCGCTTCAAATGCAGACATTTCTGAATACAAAAAAAATTAAGATTTCGAAAAATCCTACAACTGAAGGATCTAACAGTGAATTTTAATTGCGTAAAGAATTCTAGAATGGAAAGATTTTGAAGATAAAATTCAAGAAAGACAATATCATAATCAAAAAATTTCAGAATCCATAATTTTTAAAATATACGACAAAAATTTATAATTCCTTTTTTTTCATCGAGTCTGCTGCCCCCACATATGTTGTTATCCTGGAAAATTCCCTGTTTTCCCTTATTTAATCCAATGTCAACGCCACTGTACACATATGGTTCAATTGTTTCTAAGCATACACTCACAACCCACAATTTGAAAAGATCATTACCCGTTCTCTGCTCGGAAAGAATTTCACGAGTGCGATTTCATCTCTATCGTGAAAATAATCTGATTTTACGTCTTTCGGATGCGAAACTAATTAATGATTCCTGACTTGAAGAGATATTCAGAAGAATCCCGAGCGTAAATATCCTTTTAATACAAGAATTCCAGATAGCTGCAGTAAGTTTGATTTCTCACTGCAAACAGCGAGCCCTTTGCTCCTTAACATTGCTTTTACATTAACCTACTTTTTGAGTCGGACTTTCCTTCGAATTGATAATTTTCCTGCCTCCGCACTTTCGATAATGCACCATATAGGTAAACTCAGTCTTCTCATAACTAAAATTACAGAAGTTAAATCCCTCGAAGATTGAATCAGGAGTCGTCCTGCATTAAAAAGATGTTGATCGAATTTCGGAGTAAAATTACGGAGTTTTATGCTGCAAGTGGTAAAGGTTCGGTCCCTCATGAGGATTATACATGAATTTCTCCGAATTTTGTAAAATTCGTTCGGAAAGTAATTGAAATTCCTGAAATTTCAACTCTGGAATCTCAAATATATCTGTCAGTAAAAAAAATTTGACGACACATTTTTCGTGAAAACTCATTGCTTAATGGAGCTCGGGATAATTTTCGTCTCACGTCCAGATCACGTTACGACCTCGTATGAAATTTCTCGCTCGAGAAATGAGGACTGGCTTTATTCAACGATCTTCTGATAGCGATAACGTTAAAATTTAACGTTAAACGCGGACGCACATACGTCATCCTTTTCCCGTGAACAACGAACTACAATTTTTAATCGATATCTTCATTTTCGGTTATGAAACATATATTCACGGAATGTATCAATTGTTCTTGGGAGTATGGACAGTGAAATTTATCATGTGAACTTTTATCAGTGGACACACTGAGTGTAGGTACAAGTTCAATTACTGTCCCGTGTGAACAGAACGTGTTCTCATTTTATTAGAAATTCTGATGTTGTTTCGCGTTTTAGGTCTTGCAGTAAAACTGGTTCACGTTATCAAAAGTAACAGTGACGAATATGGAGAAAAATTATGTGGTAGGTTTCTTGAGTACAAAAAATTTTCATAGTTGATGACAGAAAACCTGACAGATTATGTAAGTGAATGTCAAACCTTCAGAAGAAATCCTTCCTCCCCCCTATAATTCAAAATTTTCTTCTCGAATCGTTGTATGCAAATAACATCGAAATGTCTCCTAAAAAAAATGGTGCACAAAAGAGCTATCGATAAGTAATCAATAATAGAATCAATAGAAAACCCCCAATACTTTTTGACCTTTGAAATTTTCCGTTATTCATGTTTCACTGTAACTCAGTAAAAATTAAAATGAGCGAAATAACCTGACTGACCGTGATGAACATAAAAAACGGGCATGAAATTCACGCCAGAAAAATTGTTCGAATACCATCCGCGTTCACGAGCGGCGCGTTTCGTATTAAAATATTATGATCCCGCGCATTATCTACGTCGCTCAAGTGTCAAGGCAAGGAAAACAAATGGTGGTATCTTGCCGTACATGTTCGAATACAGTATTTTTCTGAAAGAGCCGTCTCATTAGAATATGCAGAGGTAGTGAATGAGCAGAAGGCTAAAAAATGCATAGAAATAACAAAGTGGAAAAAAACAAAACAAAGATGTAACAGAAAAGCGCGTTATCTCGGGCTCCGTAACAGACTGAAATATTTCCCCAATTTTCCTCTGAAATTGAAAAACTTCACTTCAAAAAGCTCATTATTTTTGGAGAAATCACTTCACCTGTAGACTTCCTTGGAAGTTTCATCAAGACTCCATGAAAACCGCGACGGTAATACTTTTGGCGAAGTAAAACCAAGCATGTAATTAACCGCCTAATCTTCTAGAAAGGAAGCGGTTTTTTCAAGCTCGTTAAGCGTCAAGTATCGGCAACGGAGCCACCGATAAACAAACTTAGAGTGCCCGCAACGCTCGAATAACCCCGTGATGCTGCGACGTTCACGTGGCATACTTGGGAAAATGGATCATTCTTTTTCAGGACAGGTTTCAAAATAACCACGAATGTGTAACTTTTCGATTTATATTCAAGTGATTTCAAGTGCGTTTTTGTACATACTAAGCACACTTTACTGAATTTTCATGATGGATCCATTTACTCTTTTGGAATCTTTAATTAAACTTTCGAAAATCTCTACAAATGTTCCTGAAGGAGACTGTATTTACAAATTTTTCACAAACAATCATCATTCAATTATTATATGCCCTATCTTGTTTTACTATTTGTCATACGAAAAAATAAGTGGCCAAAAATTTGTCAACGATTCCTAACTAAGCAATGGCCAAAACTTTCAAAACGGAATTCTTAAAAATCGGATGAATCTAAATTCAAACTGAAAAAAGGTAAATCGAATTAAGAATTAAGATTATTTAAGAAAGCGTGACTCTAAATTTTTGACAAAGAAGACTGAAATGTCAAAATTGATCAAAACATCTCAAAATATCGTGAAACGACTACTTGTTTCACGTAGTCCCACCATTTATGATTTATCAAATTCATCCCACTTATTTCACAGCAAAGTCACAACTTGTCACGTAAAAACTTCGCTGAGCAAAATAATCGTAAATCTCATAAGAGAAAACATCACCGGCAGCGCCAACTCGAAACAAAACTTCCATAACGGCGTTAAACATCGCCCTGTCCTCAAGAATTAGTCAACTTGCACAAAAATTTGCACAAAAGCGCCGGTACAAGTAAATGAAGTAATGCCCTTGGCTCTTTCCTGCGGTCGACTTGCCGGTAAACCCCTTTCCTCTCGAGAATGGAGGGCAAAACGACTGCGCAATGGCACGCGTTTCCGGCTGTCTTTCATAACTACACTCCAACTCCACCAAACAAAAATCTATGCTCGAGAAGAGTCGTTCGGACATCCATACGGATTATACGAAATAAGAAAATTTGCATTCTCTCAGGCTCCCGTATGTCGTTTTATTTTATCGAACCTCTCTTATCGCCAACGTGGCTATAGATAAGTATTATGTAAGATATACGACGGTCTTTTATTTCTGCAGCTTTTACCATACTTTTGACACAGCAATAACGATGTTATTCATGATTTCACTTTTTCGGAAATGGATGTGCTGTTTTTATGCAAGGGAAGTTTTTACTGGATTTTTTTCGAAATTATGACATATTTGGAAATTTCCCAGCAACCCTTTTTCCAAGTTCAATGATCATTAGAGAATCACGAATCTCTTAATTTATAATCCACACATTGAACACCAGTTGTTATGCCATTGCATTTATTTTTTCTCCACGTTCGCTTCGAGTAGTACAGTATAACAGCTCCTAAAAACCACCCTATCCCCCTTTTTCCGTCTCGCCCATTATATCTCTCAAAAGCGTCCTCGTCTAACAAAGCGTAACGTCGTCGACCTCGTTAATATAAATTTTTACGTATTTTGCCGCTGTTCGTCTTTTTCATTAGTCATGGAAACAGGAACATTTAGCGTCGCGTAATTATCACAAGCAGTACAAACAAGTAGCACGACGGTAACACTGATATTCGAAACACGTTGAATAATATTCACAAGACGTAATTCCACTTGTAAATTCAGGGGAAAAATCAGAAAATCCTAATTCCTCACAACGAAATCTAGAAACAGTGTACCAACTCCGTTCTGCTCGCTTGGAAAACACTGGAAAACACGAACATACACAGTTCACCTTACGAGTTTTTAACTCTATTGCGTGGTGTAAATGATAAAACTCCCCTGTAACACCTATTTTATTATCCAGAAATCAAGTTAATAAACACAAAATGACAAACGCTTGGCATTTCTTACGGTTTATGCGAGTTTCATGTTGCGACGCATGAAAAAATTTTACAGGAGTGACGGGAAATCGATAAGAACGAGATTTTTCCCGCGTGCTTCCAAGGTTACTCGGTGCCATGAGTAAAAAAGCTTTTACTACGCGACGCATTTTCCGCCCACTCCGAAGGTATTTTATCACGTTTATGGGTGTTTTTTCGTTGATGTCTACAATATGGTGATTAAATTCACGCACTAAGCAATACATACAGCTGCTTCCTGTGACTAAAAAACATGATTTTAGATTTAATGATATAAAAATGAAACTCGATGTTAATCCAACATGAATTTATCCGGAAATTTCATTATCCTGGAGATTTGCATACTCTGAAAATTCGGCCGATCACCATTTATTCAAAACATTCAATGTGATATCAGGCAATAATATATGCAACTAAACATTTCCAATAACGGTATGCAAGCATTTATTTTTAAAACGCTTTCCAGGCCATCATTGTTGATTATTCACTGTATGCTTGATTAATTATACTGCTCAGTCTGTGGATAACGAAATGGTATCAAATACACAGTAATAACGTTCGATCAATTAGCATTCAATAATAGCAAACTCAACATTTGTTGTAATAATCATAACTGTAACATCCAATTCCGTCGACAAACTTTGGAGATATCGATATAAAAAACAGTCAATTCTGAAAGCGCCATGATTACGTAGAATGAATGGATTCTATCTCCTCCACCTTTAATTTGGTACGCCACATTGACAGCGAATGATAAGAAACTCAGAACTCGTTGGCTAATCTCGCGGACTGAAAGGTTAGGGGGATAAGGAAAAGATGGAGTCCGTGGAAAATTGCGTATGTAGACCGTGCTTTCGTGGAGTGAACACCTCATTCACCTCGGGCACTTTCCAGCCCGGAAAGTGCCCGTGGCGGCCGAGTCTCGGTCTGAGACTTTAAGCGAAGATTTGCAGAATGTTCTCTCGAGCAACAACGAGAATATCCAGCGGTCCTGTAGATATTGGGCGTGGTTTAAAGTTATTAAAAATTTCGGTATTTGCACTATGGCTCAAGATGAAAAGTTTGCTAAGGGGAAACAATTTTGGAGGAAATCTAATATACTGTATTGACGAGACGGATGGTTGGCTTTTACGCTAAGTTTCGTGGATATAAGGCGTCCTGGAGATTGGAATCTGAAAATTCAAGAACTTTAGAATTACACTGATATATAAAATTCCGTACTTGTGGGCTGAATATCACTACTGAAAGTTGAATAACTGAATTTCAAGAATTTTTTGAATCAACTTTTAATGACTCCTGATAATCCTCAGATTTTCCGCAGGTGTGAAATCTGAGAATACCATCTTGAATAAGTTTCCCTCGCACGCTCCTCCGATTTATTCATTTACTCACCCCGTGAATCGGGCCGAATACAAGTGTTCTATTAATGCCAGCCACCCCCTATTTGTAATACTACGGCCAAACCTCGGATTATGCTCACACCTGCGCGTGAAATTCATGTAAAATACACCGGGACTTTCTACACCCAACCATCCTCCCCGGAGTAGGATGAATATAAATCGCGCATCGACAGACCTTACGATCCATAAAAATGTCGAATTCCCTTCCGTTCCGGATCTGACGAAATTTAATATCCGATTTTTTTTCGACATCTAAAAAACTGCATAGAACAAACAGTCAAACGTGGAATGGAATTCGCAAGACGAATCCTTGATCAAAAATCACGGAGTAGATGCTAGGAATTCCAATAATGTTCGCAATCGTATTATTATGTCAGCCTGAACCGATTATTAGCGAGGGGGATTCAACCCCGATATTCCTTGCAGGAATTCTTTTTTAAGTGGGGAGCTATCATTGCGAAAGCATAGGAATTTTTCAATAAATTGTGGGAGAGAACGTAAAAATTCGTATAAGTTTGAAAGTGTAATGAAATACCGATGAGTAATCTTTTCGAAGATGAATCGATACATGTCTTTAGAGGGAAATGAAAAGAATTTGCTGGTATCATGTAAACTTCTATACCCAGACAAATATAATTTTAATTTTTATACTTTGATTTCCAGAAAGGCTTGTCACGCCAAAATCCATCTTAATCTACTGAAATATGATTTGAAATAAATAGATCGAGTCACTTTCATGCGCCGAAGAAAATCACAATACTTCAAAAGTTATAAACGTTGAACTTTCGCGCCGCAAACAAGCCGGGAGCACTCGTGACGCTTCTTGATACGCCTTTACCTAAAACTACTCCCCAACTTGATGTATTTTATTGCGACCCACGGCACTCGGGGCGAGACTTTCGCGTGCGGCGAACACGAATTCCCTCCTTAACCAACTCCAACGTTATGAAGTCTTTTGAGGAGCGACAAATTAAAGTGGCAGTGGCTGGTTCCGCTGCTCCATCGGCCATTTCTCTGCGTCAAAGTTGCGCGGCTTCTGACGGTATTAATTGAAAAAAATACTGTATTTTGCCGGACATGTCATTCCCAGGAAAAGACCTCATTGAGAAAAATGATAAATTTTCCTTGGGCTCTTTCCGTTTCCAGTGCAATTTTGATCTTATCTTATACACTTCGAAATGATTTTTCTCGGTTATCAAAAACCAGATAGGCATGGATATAATTGATGGTAGGTTTCCTTACGGAAATTACCCTCAAATTTGCGGGTTAACCCTCAAATATATAACCCTGAAAGGTTAGGGTTAACTCTCAAGTGAACAGTTGATCCTCAAAAAATTGATAATTAACCCTCAAGTTGAGAGTAGAACCAGAACTGGTTGAGGGTCAAATCTGAAAGAAGTCAAAGGTTAAACCCCAAGTTGAGAGTTAATCCTAAAAATAAAGTTTCAACTCTCAAGTTGAGAGTAAACTCTGAATTAATTAAGGGTTAACCCTCAAGTTAGGGGTTAACCCTCGAAAGTTGAGAGGAATTTCCTAAGGGTTGTTTAAGACTTAAATTTGTAAAACCACTGTGAATCCACAGTTAGAAAGCTTAGTATTTGGTGAGATTTTCACAGTCAGTAAATAGTTCGTTGCAAGCAGATGAGAAAATAAAATCACCAACTTATTATCCTTGCAAGAATGAGTACTCGCAGCCCGTGACATCTGAGAACGTAAATCACGGCAGGATACTTTCCGGGGGCGAGGGGTTAAAGCAAAGGCAAACAACAAAACGTACGTGAAGTGTGTAGTTTTGACATTATGGGCAGGGATTTTTCGGGATAGTTATGACAGGATAACCAAGAATAAATGTATCTTTCGACGAAGGAATTACAACGAAAATCCGAGCGAGAATCATGGTCACATATTCATATTATTGTGAAATACATGCTGTTGAAAATGTCACACGAAAAAATAAATATCCTATAATCATTGAATTTCCACATTGCTGAGTTTGGAAAATAAATTTCGGTATCAGTAATATAATGAAAATAAGTATGTGAAGTTTTGTTCTTCACCAAGAATGTAAAAATACCGAACGGTACAGAAGATCACTTACATCAGATATCTTTTTACGGATAGTGATGTTAGTTAGATATGTTCGCTTTTGCATTTTTCTCAAATGAATATACTCCCTGTCCATGATATCATGTATCCCTAAAAACGCTATGTATACTCTTCTTACAAGCTTTTTCCTTCTTTTTATCAAACTTCTTCGTAGTATCAAGCGTAATCCAACTTTATCAGATCTAAAACACCTTGTCGACTTTGTGGAATTATCCCGAAAAAATCGTCTCTGACAGATTTATCCTCCGATTATTTGCTCGTTCTGTTTTACAATCGACTTGGGATTCGATAGTGAGTTTTTTCCATATCTTTATCGAAACTTGCAAAATTTGATATATCATGATATATCAAATTTGAGAATTCATCGAGGGGCTACATAAATTCTAGGATCATAAAAGTTACGAGAATTTTAGGGAATCCCAGCCGATTTACCACGATTTTCCAGGAAAATTCTAATACTTCCCAAATCCTGGAGCTCCTTGAAAAATCAAAATTATCGTCGAGAATTTTCCTAATTCTGGGATTTAAGGAATCTCGAAATTATCAAATTTCTGAACAGATGAAAATTCAAACATATCAATTTTTGCATTCCTCAATATTCTCAAACTTGCGAACGCAAATTTGAATATTTATCCATTCGAAAACTTCATCCGTCGTCACTTAAAGATATAAATCCGATAATCGAGATCAGCAGATCTTCAACAAATAAAAAAATTACTAACAAAATGATTGAAATGCGTCTCAAAGCCTCATTATAATCGTTGTCTTATTCACCACATTACCGTCCCATAATATATTCAGAAATCAACAATCCTATCATTAATTTAGTTTAGACAGTCAATCAGTCGCGAATGAGTGATGAGACCGCGTTTCCTATTCCGTATTCCCGTGCACACTCGAGGCCGCGACGATTAGCAAATGGGTTCTGTTTTTCATACGCGCTGTTTGTGTCGGGACCATCCACGGGATGAGTTATCGATCGCGCTTCGAGACTCGCGTCCTTTTTCTTTGAAGAACTCCCCTCCCATATACGAATCAAAGTGGTTTATGATTGTATGCAAAACAGCGCGCATTGTTCGCATGAAAGCCCACTCGTAGTCCCTTTGTCCGCGTCGTGGAAATATTATAACCCGGAAGAAAAAATATCCCGAAATTTCCTCCGTTTCGCGGACGATTTTTCAGCTCGCGCCGCGCCATCAATATCAATAGCAACTTCCTCGCGAAAAACCAGGGGCTGAAAAATACATCGGAATGAATGTTCGGGACGGGAGCGATGCATTGTGTTGAAGGCTCGCGAGAACGAACGAGTGACGGTGTAACTTGGCGAATCCCTTCGGAACATTACAAAGTGCATTAGCGCGAAAGCACTTTTCGATCCCATAAGTCCATTTGAAGTTACAAAGCTCGAAACTCGGATCTCATTAATTCTGTAAAGTAGCGCACTTAGACCGCGCGCGGCCTCTCTTTTCCATGCGCCCGGCCAGCCGTGGTAATCGGCGTGTTTGGGAAAGGAACGTTCGCGAGGTGCGTTTAGAATCTGGAGTGAATTTAGCAGGGTGCACGATCGAGTGGGGAAATCAGATTAGCCATTTGTATGGAAAAAGAGAAACGGACCTAACCTAACCTAACCTAACCTAACCTAACCTAACCTAACAAAACCGTCTAAATGAATGCCAAATTTTCGTTGTCCGAAAAATAGAATTTTCCGAATTCTGGGATTTGAAGAATTACCAAAATTCTGGAGCTTCTGTGAGTTGATAAATATTTTTGAAGAATCACAAAAGTATGCAATCTCGTATATACCAATTTTCGCATTCCTTCAAAAAAAAAAACAAACATATTCTTTAACTTGCGAACGCGAATTCAAATTGCTTGTTTGTTGCTACCATTATTTTTCCACTTAATGAAAATAATTTCCACTTTTCTCGGCGACTTGCCATTGAAAGCCCCACTCATGCCCCGTGCCCAAAGTGGAAAAGTTTCGACCATTTGATATGCGTGACGGTCATATTCTCCAATGCAATCTGCATGCCCCGAGTTATGCCAATTCGTGGTGCACCCGTGGGAATCTCGACTGCCCTGTCCCGCTCTCCATTCCTCTTCCCAAAAAGTTGGATCCAACTTTGACGAAGAACCTCCGTGTTGCACGCGTTTAAGATTACTTGGAATCAGATAAGTCTTTCAAACCATCGGTCTCGTTTTCAGATTTAACGGAAGTGCGATGGAGCAGAGACCGGAAGGCTGCGAGGAAGGACTTTGAAATCGCGGAGATGCGGCTTGCGACCTCAACAATAGGCGTCATCGCCATTGTATCCGCTATGATTTCGGCCATAAAAGGTGCAAACTACAGTAATTATGAATTAATTGTTGTCGGACTTCAAGTGGAAAGTTAAAAGGTTGTTTTGTTACCTCGTAAAGTACTTGATGCACAAGAAAATTTGTCTTCGATAGTGCTGAGTACACAGGGGTGTATCAGAGAAAGTTGGCGAACGAAGGGAAATTGGTCCGCCTGTTTCGAGAAATTTGTATGGAATTTAAATTCTCAGCTTTCTAAATTTCGATATTTATAAGTTTTTATAAAGTTCATCATTTTTCCAAGTCATGAATATCTAAACTTGCATTTTTTAAGTTCTTCGAACTTTCGTGTTCAAATTCTTGTGATTTTCATGGTCTGAAATTTTTTGATATTTGATTGAATTCGTGAAATTACAATTCTTGGGTTCTCAAACTCCAAAATCAACGAAATCAATAATTTTTTGATCTCGAAAACTCCCGGACTTGGATTTTTTTATGTCAAATTTCGATGTTTTCCAATTCATCCATCGACATTCTTGGACTTCCATTCTGTCAGATTGAAAAAAGATAAAATGTGCATTTATTAATTTTACACTTTCCAGAAATTCAACGACGTCACAAAAATGGTCATTAACTTTTTTTAAGCTTACCAATTATCCATCAGACCCACTAGACTGATAAAGCTACCACGCTAATGCGATTATTGATAAAAGTTTTCTTCAAGGAAGTTCACAAATAAATACCGCAGCATTGCCTGGAGCAGATCGATTGCGGTGTGCTCATGTTGAAATTTCTCCCGAGGAAATTCTACTTGATCATTGTTGAGTCTTAATCCACTTACGCGAGTATTATCGCTACTTTATGTGTCTCGTACAACGGAACCATCACTAATTCTAATGGTTGGATAAAATATTACTGATCAGTTAGTGAATGGTTGCATGATTGCGTATTAACACTTCTATCGGAATTTAATCCAAATCGCTTATGAATGGGTCCAGAATTCGTTCCAGATAAGAGGCTATTCATAAATGACGGATTTGAGTTGAAATCATTTTTAATCTTACCCCTTAGTAGAAGAACATTTACTCCAATCAACAACAAATTCAATCAAAATTGATCAAAAACACAGAGTCAATTTTACATTGAAAAAAAATCCCATATGTCACAGTCGAAGCAAATTTTTGTAAGTTGCATAAATTCCCATTCATTTCTTCAGAAATTTGTCTCGATGGACAAATTATTTCCAAATTTCCGGAATATCTGAAATTTTTCAATTTCCCCGTATTTTCAGAATTATCATGAATTTTATTAAATTCCCGAAATTCTCATAACTTTCGAAATTTAAACATTCCCAAAATTTTTGAGAGAGCCGAAATTTTTTAAATTTTCTGAATTTCGGACGAGTTTATATTTGTAGAGATTTTTTTGATTTTGAAAATTTTTCAAACTCAAAAAATCTGCGGAATTTACGAAATTTCTGAAATTTTTTTATTTCCCCAAAATTTTACAACTCTCAGAATATTCATGAAATTCACAAAATTATCAGAACTTTAAAAATTCGGAAATTTTTCAAATTTTAAATATTTCAAGAATTCTCAATATGTCCAGAATTTTCATTTCCTCAATCTTTGAATGTTGTCTAAATTCGTGAAATTTTAGAATTGAAACAAATTTCAAACATTTTGAAATTCATGAAAATGTCGAAATTTTCCACATTCTCAATATATATTTTATTTTCACATTTTTCCAGGGTCAATCTCATGAAATAATCAAGTCTCACGAGAAATATCAAAATCTCATAAGATTCCATAAATTTTCATAAGAATTGAAATTCCAAAGACCTTCCATAATTTCGCATAGTGTTTCATACAGTTTTTGAATTTTCCGAAATATTCAAAATACTCGAAACTTTAAAACTATTCATAATTTCCAATATAATTCAGCCATGGAGATCACAGGAAACCTCGTTTATCCAGTCATATTGGCTATCGCATTGAAGTCCTCCGATGTATATGTACGGTTTTGACCACCCCGAGAAAAGAAATCGAATCGAGTCAGCACATGCAATCACTAATAGGAACGTCGGAAGTAAAAGTAAGAAGTGCCGTTACTCGGGGCGACTCCACCCCAAGCCTCGATCTACCTGCGCTTCCATCGGATTTCGAGCGTTTTTTTACCGCGTCAGTTTCCCAGGTACAGAAAAGGGAAAAAGTGTATAACAGAAAATTTCTCTCGCCAGCCAAAAGATTCACGAGCCACTCGACCGAGTTTTGTTTCTCGGGGAAGACAATTCATCGGGAGAATTTGTCTTCGTCGTCCTGAGCGCCACGACTCTCAACCTCGTTAGGAGGATTCTGAGAAGCTATTCACTCTTGAAATGAGTAAATTCCAGAGTAATTTGTTCAACGAAAATGTAGGAAAAGAATCATCCTCGATTAACTACAACTGTTGAATATGTCTGAAAATGTAGGTCAAAATTTTCCCAAACGTTCGACCCCTCTAAACGCATTTTACGTAATATTTTCCGCGATTTTCCCTCTTTCCACCCCGTTTGTCAGGCAAATGCTAATTCGGAAAACCGTGTCAGTGGTGATAAAGCGCACGCTTTTTTTCCTCGCGCGAATGTCGACCCCAGGGACTGTTTACATTTTTTCACGTTTCTTGCGCAGAGACGGAACGACCCGCTGAACTTCGCATCAATCATACTCCCCGAACGAGTGGCCCTGAGAACGGGGTAGACATCGGGGGCGTGAGAAACAAGACCACCGTACAAGCCTTCCTCTCGACGACACCGAACGCTCCGGAGTCCCTGTCGCTCACCGAAGGACTCGACGAAAGCAGGCTCGGTGTTGTAATACAATTGGGCGTCGGTCGAGAAACCGCGACAACCGCGGACATGAAACGATCGTGGAAAAGCGGGTGAGTTTTTTTTCCCGCCCGACCTTCCGCTTGTTTTGCAGTATTTTTCATTCACCCTCGGCGTGACCTCGTTATTTTCCGTTGGAAAGCTCGTTATAAAGACGTGGATCCATGGTAGTGTTGTCGGGAGGGTTCGAGTGCCTTGGACGAGGTTTTTGAAATATTTGAAAAATTTATCGAAAGTTTCAAATTGTATAGGTCGTGAATATTCGAGTCTTGTTCGGGTTCTGGTATCGAGGGTTGAAGATTAATTCTAAGAGAAACCGGAACTGTGATTTTTCACAAGATTTCTCAATTCAGAGAAATTCGTTTGATAGATTTTGTCGATACTTTCGTTGATGACTCGTATTTTTGGAGAAACTATCACGCCCATTTTGTAATTAAATGAATGAGCGCGGACCTCAAAGTTTCCACCGCCAAGATTCTTTTTCGTTTCCGTGACGCAATTATTTGGCGACTTTGCGAGGAGCGACTGGACCGGGTAACAGGGCGCGATCGTCGCCCGACGATTTCGAAGTTTCCCGGGAAAAACTATTCGGAATTCGTAACGTAATTAACGAGCGAGTCCGACTTGGAGTTTCTGGAGCGTGAACGACGTACGCGCCGATGTTTTTGATTTGTTTTGCGGCCGTTTCGTGAAACGAATCGAATTTCACGCCAGCTCCAAGTGTTTCGCCCTTTTTTTCTAAGTGATTGAATTTTGGGTTTTCCAAAGCTCGGGTTTTTTCAGAGATTTACGAGTAGTCACAGTGACGCAGTTTCCGAAAATTGCGAAATGTTTGAGTGACTTCGGGAATGATAGGAATTTCGTGTCACTTTTGTTGTTGATGGAATTTCAGCAGGCTCCTCTTCCCCCGAACACTTTTTGGATTTAAAAACAAATTTCTGAATTCTTGGATATTACAGGAATTTCGAATTATCTTACTTTGAGAAATTTGGAAAATTTTTTAAATTTCAGAATTGTCAAAATATCTGGAATTGTCGATAGTTTTAAAATTATGAAATCTTCGAAATTCTCAAACTTGTGAATATCTTTCGAAATTTTCAGAATTCTCAAGATTTTCGAAAATTTCAAAATCGTAAAAATTCTGAGAATTATCAAAATGTTGTATAATTCCCAAAATTCTGCAAATTTATTTTACATAATTTCGGAATAATCAAAACATTTAAAATTCTCGAAAATTTGAAAACTTTGAAAAATGTCGAAATTTTCTGAAATCTTTCAAATTTTATTTATTTGAAAATTATCTAACTTTTGGAATTTTTCGAAAATTCCTGAAATTCTATGAAAATCGAAGTATATAAAATTCTCGAAACTTCGAAAATCCTCCACAATTATGAAAGTTTCAAAATTCTTGAAATTGTAAAAATCTTTCAAAATTTTCAGAATTCTAAAAATTTCGAAAGTTGTTTCATTGTAAAAATGCTGAGCATTATAGAAATTCTTGTATTTTGAATAATTTCTAAAATATTCGAATTTACGTATTTCCAAAATGATCAAAATTATTAAAATTCTCGAAACTTCAAAAATTCTCAAAAATACTGTAATTTTCTAAATTCATCTAAATTTCAGAAATTTCGGAATTATATAACTTCTGAAAATTTTTAAAATACTGGAAATTCCAAAATAATCAGAATATCTGAAATTCTCGAAACTTCCGGAATCACCAGAAATTACTAAACCTTCAAAATTCTCAAAGTTGTGAAAATCTTTTGAAATTTCCAGAATTGTCAAGATTTTTGCAATTTTTGGAATTACAGAAATTCTAAGCAATGTCAAAATCCTAAAATTTTTGAATATTTGCAAAATTCTTTAAATTTACGTAATTTTGAAAAAATCAAAACATCCGAAATCCTCGAAATTTTAGAAACTCTTAAAAATTTTGTAATTCTCTGAATTCTCAAAAATGTCAGACATTTCGAAAACACTAACTTTTGGAAATTCGTCAAATTATGAAAATTTCAGAATAATCGAAATATCGGAAATTCTCGAAACTCTAGAAATCCTCCAACATTACAATTCCTCCAAAATTCTTAAAATTGTGAAAACTTGTCAAATTTTTCATGATTCTCAAGGTTTTCATTGAACTTTGTGTTTCCACAATGAATTCTCAAAAATTCCACTTGGAAACATAATTTATGTTCCCAAGATCACTCATTATAATAAGATCACCCATGAAAAATCTCGAAATACCCATCCCTAGTGAAACGACCACTCCGGTCGAGACGAACGCCCTCGAAAACGCGGAAAGGGACTCTCGTCTAGCGAGGCACCTCGACAGCGAGAAGAAAAATAAACTCGCGTCAACCCCGGAAGCGAAGCATTCATCGGTGGAAAGTTCCTCTCGGCAGAGCGCGATGTTAACGAGTTACAAACCGACGTTGGCTCCCTCGTTGAACGCCAGTCAACCGAGAACGACGGAAATGAATGGGCCGAGCGAGGAAAACGAGCTCGGGAAAGAAATCTCCACGGAAATCTCCGAAACGACGGCATACGTCGAGGCGTTGACGATGGAGGCGCGCGACTTCGCGACAATATTTTCCGCGAAGAAGGGAAATCAGGTGGCGAGGAAAAGCCAAAATTCGCGAACGTGGAACGAGCTCGGCAGCGGGAAAATCGCGGGTGGCTCGCGGAAGGACGAGAAGTTCGTGCAGCCGAACATAACGAGCGCGCTGGGGAAATACGCGCCGTTTTTCGAGGACGGCGATCAGCCGCAGAACATCACCGCGCGAATGGGGACCACGGTAAAACTCAACTGTAGAATCGGGATGCTGGATAACAAAACGGTGAGTGCTGTACTGAATTATGATTACCTTATTACGAATTCCAGATTTTTGACACTCTTAAATTTTCCTGACACTTTCAACTGCATATTTGGATAACTGCTCTATTATTTTGACCATTGAAATCTTCACTCTTCGCTCATGGTTTTTTACGACTCACAGACATTGATAGGAAATTCATAGAAATATTCAGTTTTTTTTTTTTTTTCAATTTTTCACATTAAATTTGTTGCTGTTATAATACTGAGATTTTCCGTAAATTTCGAAAGTATTTTGAAAATGTTCGTAATATGTCGATTTCTCCGAAAAAGCTTATAATTTTTAAGATTCTCCGAAATTACAATAATTCATATAGGAATTCCGAAAATATTAATGAATTTCTCAAGAATGTCGAGAGTTTGAGTTTTCGATGATATTGGGAGTTATTTATAGTGATTCCGAAAAATATTCGAATCTTATAGAATTTAAAAATTTTTTTATCTTGGCTCCAAATAAACATGAATTTCGAAAAAATTTTTTAAACATTGAGAGTATATATTACGTAACATTGATTACGTAATTAATACAGTAGACTTTCGTTTATGGGAAAGCTCATTCGCCAACAAATTACTAAATTTGTGGACTTTCTTGCGACATATTTTGGAAAATGTTCGAAAAAATGAATTAAAATTATCGATTTTTTCAAAAAATTATCAAAAATTATTATTTTAGATATTCTAACAATCTAATGGTAGGATCCTATGCTTTTTATTACTTTCTTTAAATCCTCTTTCGCTAGGATTCCGAAGAATGTAATAAAATATTCTACTTTCTTTCATTCTCGTATTTTCTAACATGACCTGAATTCCAAGTTGTCAATCTTTCTGAACACGAAAAATTCGGTAAATTTTCAGGATGGAATATCCTTAATTTCTATAAGAATTTCCGAAATCTCATGAGATTTTCGAATTCTTTATAATATTCCATTTTCTTACAAGGTCAAGCTCATGCGAAAATACAATTTTTTACGTTTTTGGAAATTCTCATGAGAATCAATCTTACATCAGAAAATCTGCTATACATTCTTCACTCCCGAGAATTTACTTCTTTGAAGTACGTGTTGGATGATAAAAGCATATAATATGATAACTATGACGCTGAGGAATGTTTTTGGTAGATCAAGTATCGACTCGATCTGTTTTCATGTTCATTTTCTCATTCTTTTTTCAATTTCGCTTACCCGAATTCACTGTAGGTAGAAGTTATTGGATGTTTCATCTTTCTTCAAAGCTTAAAATGGGATTTTAATGTTCGAGGTATTTCTGTCAGAATTCCCGATAAAACACAGGCATTCCTGATGCTAATATAATCCAGCTAAGCTAACTGAATCGAACAATACAATCAACTCAGTCTATCCGGCAATTTGGGAAACTTGTTGTTGAACCGTATTCAATTCAATGGTAGAAACGTGAACAGTATTAGGCGAACTAATTAGTTCGTAACGAAGTAGTGCGAAATAATAGATAACAATTTTGTTTTTTAGAAAAATATTTATTTCTCACGTGAAAGGAGAAAGAAAAATTGGAAGGTCCCAAGAAGATATGTATTTCTAAAAAACGAACCTGATTTCATCTGACGTGGTTATTGCTTTAAAAAAACGCAAAAAGAGGGGGTTGAATTGTTGTCCTTTCGTTTAAAATCGTTGTACTTTTCTAGGCAAAATGCATCTGTTGAAATGGATAACTTACTGTTTATAATTTTTTTTCACAAGAGCCTCCAAACTATCTTTTCTTTCAACTTGAAATCATTTAAAAAAATCATGTTTGTTTACTTGAAAAGGAAATATTTCTGAATTCAAAAGTTTACACATGTTAATTGAGATCATTGGCATCTAAGAGCAAAACTCGATCGTGAAATTCATGACTTCATGGTTCCTTGCTAATAATTACTACTGGTTATGCACACGCGTTCGTCTCATCGTGTTCACGATTTTTTTCTGGCACAAGCGATGTGAACCGCGATGCAATTGATGAGTTCAGTCAGTCTCGACGCCACGTTATAACTGTAATAACAAAATTAGCTTGTTATAAGGCACTGTGGCGAATAGCGTAACTAGTTGCGATCTACCTGCATCGTAAAAAGCCAATTTCCACAAAAGCGACGCACATTGCAGGGAAAATATTTTTGAAGATAATGAGGAGTATTGGTGTGGGTTAAAAATTGTTTAGCAGAAAAAAATATTCGTACTCAGAATTCCAACAATTATAATATGTCCCGTATCTTTTGGTCTTTTTGAAAGGAATTTCACGGAATTTTTTGAAAATATGCAAGATTTAGGCAATTTTTGAATATCCGTTCAAATCTCTGTGATCATTTACGTTTTTTTTTTTTCTTCTAATCTCTAAAATAATGAATGACTTTCTAGAATAATGATTTAATTTTCCGGACATAGGCGTTTATTGGCAATTATAAACAAGACTGACATTAACGAAAAAATATGTTATCATTCACAACCAGAAACTCTTTTTAAAATACACAGAACTTGTAAAAGTTCTGAAAAGTGTCGAAAAAAAATATCTCCTACTTTTTGCCCATCTATTAATAATATCACTAGCTCATGATTTCAACGTACAAACTCACGGCATTATGAAACTTCGCCTGAATGTTACAAGTTTCCAATATCAACGCAAACGAAGGGACGTTGAATTCCAGGTGGCGTGGTACTACCATAGCCTCAGCGACATGAGACTTCTCACTTTCGGTCGGGGAATGTTCAGTGCGGATCAAAGAATCAGTCTTTCATTTCAGTGAGTAATTCATCTATTTTCATTCTTCGTTGAAAAAAATTCGAATGTCGAGCTTTTTGTGCTCAACGTGTTCTGGTGAACCGTAAAAATTCCGATAAAACAACGTAAACCAAAAATTCTCGATTCGCCTTCACTTCCTTTGAAGTATGCGAAAATATGAGAGTTTATCGGTTATCAAGCGTGACTGCAGCGAACTTCGCCAACCTTTTTTCTGGAGCAATTTTAATCTAACAAGGAAATATTTTCCCCTAATAAACGTTCAATTTATTGCTAGCGTGTTCATAGTTGCAGGGTTTTCAATATGATCGGAATCATGCTATGACTATTCTGCACGTGCAGCTTATTTTAAAATGAAAACGAGTTATATCATTCTAAATTATTGAGTGGGTTCGAGGAGCATTAATCAGCTCATGCAATTCATTGTTTCTAATTAGATACCCAACGAATTGGGGACTCCAAATTCAATACACTTCACCTCACGATTCCGGACTGTACGAATGCCAGGTGGCTACGTTTCCGCCACTGATTAAAAAATTTTACCTCCTCATCACAGGTGAGTAAGAAAAAAAATTCGCATTCGTAGACTTTATTATACAAAATATTATAGTTTCCTATACTTTTATAATCTTCGGACCCACAGAAAAGGGAGCTTGCATAAAGATCTCACAATTTTTTGACTTTTCTCGATGCCCTCCCCCCCCCCTCACCACTGTCACAATGTGACACGAATTCGCGGATCCTCCCTCCCCCCATCGTGATTTGGAAAGGGATTATAATTTTATTTCTCAATTCAATTTAATCATATAAGAAAATCTACATCAAACAGGCTTTTTTCAGTCGCCTTCCTAAGTAGGTGTCATATTTAAAACAGTCTATAACAATTTTAATTCTTGAAATCTTATAAAATTCCAGAATCGATAAAAATTACAAAGCTGATAAAATTCCGAAATTCTACTCAATTTACATGTTCCAAGAATTTGGATGTTCTTACTTGCATCTTTGCGAAAATGTCTACACTTTATATCAAATTCTAAAATCTGAAAAAATTTTATTTGTTTTGAATTGTTTTAAATTTCGTGGATTTGGATTTTTTTCACAAATTTAGTAAAATTCTATTACTTCTACCAAATTTTGCATCATCAAAATTGATGACATAACATCATTGAAAACCCCCTTCCCCCTCTCTATGTCTCGAACTGTCACAGATGAGCTAACCCCCCCCCCCCCCCTAGCACCGTGATATTATTTACCATTGCTCCCAGACGAGATGAATTGGTTTCTAAATTCTCCCAAGATTTAGGTGATTTTTAAAAATGAGCAACAACGTATATAAAATGCAGCGTACCCGTCATTTTTCGAATCTCAAATGACAGATCCACTATACACTCATTTTTCTAAATACTGCCAGAAATTATCGTTAGTCGTAGAACCAAGAACAGACACGTATTGCCCAAGAATGTTGATAAGTCATCAGCAACTCGCAGCCTCGCCCCCTCCCGCTCTCAACCCCCTGAACGTCACCAATTCGATGCGATGGAAACCCGCATTTTCCCGGTCTCGGAGCATTCACGGCCAGTAATCTGATCCGAGTCTAGGAGGACCGCGCGGAACAAAGCCATCGACGAACTAGGGCACAAGGAATTCGAGCCATCTCAACATTGTTACATTTCCGCGATCATTACAACGCGCCTCTTTGATTTTCCCCGGATCGTTTCTGGATTATCTCTGATTCTCCACGAGAAACTTACTTTGACTAATTTGCCGATGATAGAGATGCGGTTTCGCGAAAATTCCTCGATGTAGAAATCACATAAATTTCCCCGCTCTCAAGGCTCCTCCCTATATTCCAGGTCACATTTCACGATTGTAATTATTTGTCTGGCTTGTATTCCGCTGTTGTAGGGAAATGTGCCAGAAATCCTCTGGGATAAGCTCCAATCTCTAAAGCTTTTTAATTCAATATGCTTTGCTCTCGAAAATTCGTCTTTTAAGGAAAGTTCGAAACTGCAGGCATGAGAAGAGGGTTTCCTTTAGGTTTTATTTGGGTCACGGATGAAAAAATATCAAGCCCCGTCGACTCTGGGGTGCTGAAATTCGGTGCACTCGAAATTATACACAATGTTTTTATCTCCAACGCTTTTGTTTTTTTTGTCCGTCTTTGTTAGAGCTTGAGAATGAGAATTCCACATGACGGATGAATTTTTACGTGAAAATTTTTGAAGTACGTGTTTCGGAGCTTTTGAATTATTTATGTAGTACACTTTGTCTTGAGCAAATGTTGCAAAAAGGAATGAAGCTTGAGTGTCAAATGTGTAAAAGGGTTGGTATATTTTTTACAGCTTTTTTAGTAGTATTTTGCACATTTTCAGTGTAGTTGAATGAATGCATTCATTTGGAATGCATTTCCATGTGTTTCATCCATTTCTGCAGAATTCGTTGAAATGTTTGTAAACTGAAGATAATTTTTCGACAACTCATAAATATTATATGATATCTACCGACCAAGTTTGTGTTTCTGAAAAAAAATCTAGGAAAAATCACTCGCCGAAAAATTTTCCCCTCATAAATCCAAAAAACACGAGCCAAACACATTCATATCCGTCAATTACCTTCCCATGGCACCTGAAAACTCCACCCTGATACACGAATCCAAGCAAAAAAATGGTTATACCCCAGTGAGACAAACGACAAAGTCCGTTCACGGGCCGTCATTTTTATTCTCCCAGCGCGCGTCATCGCGTAATAGGTTTTGTTCATTCAAACCCGCCGAGTCAGCTGTCACAGCCGCAAGAAAAAAAAAATCGATCGCGAAAAAAACCTTCCCGAACCACCTCAACCCCGTTCTGATTTCTGGAAAACCGCGACCGCTTTGACAATTAGAGCTCCCATTCCCGCGGCGCAAATCAAGATGAAAAAGAAAAAAGCATGCATAACTTTCATCGTGGCATCGAGAAAAAAGCATTCGTTTCATTGCCGGCTTCATTATCGGTAGCGATCTTTCATTGCCGTGACAAAAAGAACGCGAGGAAATCGACTAGCTACTCCCTATTTTCGCTGTTTTCCGGAATTCAAAAGAGCCCTCGTAAATTTCGCTCTCTATATGGCGGCGAAAAAAGGCGTGAAATAGTTGAAAACTTGACTGGAAGTAAGAGACTCCAGCTGGGAATAAAGTAAAAGCGGGGAAGGGGATGAAAACACAAAAAATATATCGGGCGAACAATGGACGCGACGACAGAAGAGTTCGTTTCACGTCACACCTATTGTGCTGTCTAAGCTCCAGGCCAGGGACAGAATGGCGCGTTTCTTTCGAACGCGAATTTTTATTGCACGTGCACGTCATTTCCCGGGACGTCCGTGTCTTCCGAGTCCATTTTTTCCGGTGAATCGAGGCGGGTTTTTCCCCCGGGACCGATCGCGCGCTTTGAATGCTAAATTCGGGGCAAGTGGGGTGAAACTGACCTGGTCGAATCCGGTGTTTGTTGGGGGGTTGGGAGGTTTATCGTTTCATTACCATATGGGGAATGAAGGCTTTAGGAAAGTGGGCGCCATGTATTACATTTTTTAGGGGTATTTTTTGGAAGTTGGTTGAGGTGTGCTCAGCAGTGGCGTACCTAGAAAAAGTTTTCAGGGGAGCAAAAATTCAAATTCTGAAATTCGGAATTCTCGATTTTGTTTTTCTTTAGGAATTTACTAATCATGCAAATTGAGCAGTTCAAACTTCTAAAATCACATATTCTAATTCGAAAATTTATAATTTTTCATATTACTAGAAATTATAAGTTGGAAACATTAAACCCTTAATAGTTCAATGCACAAATTCTGAATTTTTCCCATGATCAAATTTGCATGTATTTAGTACATTAAACTCATAAATTTTCTTAAAATTTCAGTGGGGGGGGGGCGTTGTTCAAACCTCTAAAACTCCCCCCCCCCTGCCCTTACCTTGACCACTAGTGCTCAGATTCGATTCATGTTGTTGATGTTCTAAATGATTCGTTTTATTGAACATTTTTTGACATCGAAGAAAGTTGGATCCAGATTTTTTGGCAGTATTCCATATTTGATTCTTATATTCTAAAAAACCAGAGAAAATTTCGATAAATTTGTGTAGATCGTTCAGTAGAAATACGAACTTGATTACACTCTATATTTTTTCGAGTGAAGATTCACTCAATTTTAGGGAAAACTTTACAAATGAAGATTGAGTGTGAAGTCCATTCAAAATGAGTGAAATTTTACTCTTTGTAGAGTGACGTCCCATTCAACAAAATTATTTGAATTCCACTATATTTTTCAGAGGAAAATATCACTAAAAAATTAGTAAGATTTTGTTCATTAAGAGTTTAATTCATTTCCACTCAATTTTAATTTGCAGGATTTTCACTTAAATTGAGTGGATTTTCACACACTGGTCAAGACGTCATAATCATGAGTATTCGTTGTGTAATATAAATCGTACATAATCACATATAATTTTCATATGCTCTCTCTTCATGTTTTGAACCCCTTTCTCGAAAATTGAAGCAAGAAACGTGAGAAAGTAGTGATCCCATCAGTTACAGCTCATGAGACGCTTCGATGTACGTAGACACGCTTGCCTATATAAAGTAAAAGTCGAAGTGGAAAATAAATTTTCCGCGAGTGCGCGGTGATCATGCTAAGTAGGGTCACGCAATCTAATTTAAAAAAGTCCAGCGCCTTCCGTATTCCCCGGAAATTCTCCCGCACGTTCCGCGCCTCCAGGAGACATAATCTGTTCTTGCAAAACGTTTTGTTCCGGAGATTTCAAAAACGACGATACAAAAATACGGGTTGGATGCTTCTATTCTTCAAGCGATTCTTGATTTCCTTTCCGAACGCTTGCATAAACGTGTTTCGTGAATTTACCCAATTCGTAATATCGTTTCAGAATTGCTAACATTCTGTGAATAAGTAGTACAAGTCAACGTACTAAATCTGTCAGGCATGCATACAAAAAATGAAAATCTGGTCAATTATCCACACCATAATTTTTTCAATAAATCTTCCAAGCTTTTCCATTGAAGCCCGTGATAAAACTTGATCGAATCAATTAAAGCGACGTTGATCATTCGGGTTGACGTCGATGATAACGCTACTTCTCTAATCTGTGACATTATATCACAGGAACGACATTCATTCTGATCCGACACTCCCTCGAGTCGTCTTTTCATCTTTACCCTGCCTTTTTCCCCGGTTGTAACGCGACGAGAAAATACCCTCATAAATCGCGAACATTCTGGGTCGCGTTTTCCCCCAGCGTTATTTATAAAATATCGAGTCCCCGAAAATAGGACCGAGGCTCGTTTTGCCCTCGGAGAAATAGCGCGCCGAACTTTCGCTACTCGCCTAAGTGTCGAAGTAACTTCCGCAATGCGAATTTCCACCAACAGCGGGTACCACTCGGGCTATAATTATTAAAAATAAACAGCTAAGAAGCGAAGCGAAGGACTTAATTAAGGATTTAATTAAAATTTACGTTCATTCGCAGACGTTTTCGCCTTGAATTTGGAAATTAAGTGATCACGGCCGGAAGTACGAGTACTCATTTCACAGTACACGGGAGTATGAGTTTTGGGAGGTTCTAATTAGTTTTGAGTGTAACAAAAATTTACATGTTCTGGTACATGCGTTTGTAGAGAAGGATGTTAAATATCACTTTTGAAAGTTTGCAGTAAGCTAACAGAGATAACTGTTATTATTTCGAGCCATTTTTATTTCGGATTGTGGAGAATTCTTGAGTGTACAGATAATACTACAAATTCTATTCGTATCTGAAGAAGTTTTGGAGTTTTTAATGCACATAAGAATTCGACATTCTGAATTGAAATTCATCAATCTGAAAGTTCCTTCCAAAAAAAAGGTCTTATCTCCAAAACGCAAACAATCTCGTACTACAAAGCATTAACAGATTGAGTTACCCCAAACACTCGTAACATTTTCCAACCTCGTCTATCCAATAACCTTTAATGCACTATCATTGTAAGGCTGTGGAATCCTTCGTAAAGAACTCCCCTTCCTGCCCCTGTCGAACATAAAACGTCGTTCACGCGTCTAGCAACGCTTCAAGATTAATTCGTCGCGACCGTGGATAACGACGTATGGTTTAAGTGTCCCGAACGGAAAATATCGAAGGCGTAAACTATAGGGGTCTATAAACTCGCAGTTACACAACGGCGCGGACTACGTATCAGCGCGGGACCATCAAATTTACATAGCGGTCGGCCCCGGAATTGCAGAGCCTGGAAGTCGCGCTGAATTCTAACGACGTTATCTTAGCATCTCTCTCGCGCGCTGAAAAGAATCACGCCCAGCGCAGGAAAATGCGGGTTCGTTCGTTTTCCCCGGCTTCGAACGAGCCCGGAATTATTTCGCGTGCTAATTTGTTTATTTTTCCTCCTTGGTTTTTTTTTACCGAGCAGCGTAATGAAAAGGTTTTTTAAGATTCACCTGCTGTCGGTGTGTGAGATAATTGTGGATGTCTGTAGAAAATGTCGCGTAATTTTTTTCGTTGGAAAATGAAATGGAGTGGAAAAGTATTTAGGGGTAATTATTTGCAGAAACTCGAGAGGGAATTTTCGTAAATGATTCGATTCTTTGCGAGAATATTTTGTTATTAATATGATTTTTGAAGTACTTTTATCATTTGTCTGTTGCTCGTGGGTTTTTATTTATTTTTTATTTTTAGGAATTTAGAATTTAATCAGGTGAGATTGTAAAGAATAGAAATTTTCCTGAATTTCTAATATAAGAAAACGTCGAAGCGTCGAGCAGACGTCGATTTTATGGGCCGTGCTTTATGGTATTTTCGAGAGATCATAAAGCTCCCTCGTAAAGCGATTTTCTATTTTTCTTGTTACAGCGCCGATCCTCGCAATAATGGACGATTCGGGGAGGATCAAATCTGGGGAAAGACACTTGAAAGCCGGAAGCGCGCTAAGATTGAAGTGCGAGGTTAAGGACATTTATAATGAAAGTGTCACGTGGACCAGAGGCGATGAAACTCTTACAGACGACGTGAGGTGAGCGAAATTTTTCGTACACTTTGAATGTGGGGTGGGTTCGAAGAAGGTTGGCGTCCTAGGAAAAACCGTCTTTTTGGAAGTTTGCGATTAAATTATGTTGAAATTAGATCAAATTTCGATTTTTGGATTCGAATTATTGAGTGCTGGAACCCCAATGTTTACACGTTTTTCCAAGATCTAACATTTTTCGTATTCAGAATTAATTTTTTCGGAAAAAAGCAAATTTTGCACTATGATGTTGTTTTTTTTCCACGCATAATTTTTACACATTTGGGCGAATTTATTTTTTTCGTTGCTATAGGGTGGAGTGCGAAAAACCGTGTGATTTCCGCACTAGTGCGAAAAATCCCGTTTTTTCGTTTTAGTGCCGGAAATTGTCCCGCACTGTTTTTATAAATATTCTCGCACAATTTTTGGAAACTTTCCAGAATTTTAAAAATTATGACAATGTTGTAGAAATTTTCTATACTTTAACAATTTTATGAAATTTGAACATTCCGAGAATTTTCAACAATTTTGTAATTTTTACAAAATTTGAAGATTTCCAAAATTTATGGAATTCCGACGATTTACGAAATTTCGAGACTTTCCGAAATTCATAACATTTATTGAATGGCATAATTTGTGATGTTTCTAAATGTTTCTGACTTTCGGAATGTGCAAGATAGAAAAAATTTCCATAATTCCCATAATTACCAAAATTCTCAAAGTTACCAAAAATTATCGATTGTTTGAAAATAACAAAAATTTCCGAAATTCTCAGAATGACTCAAACTTTCAAAATCTCTAAAATTCTTAAAATTTTCTTAAATTTCCTTTTTTCCGAAAATTACCAATATTTCCGAAATTCTCAAAAATTTGTCAGTTCTCAAAATAACCAAAAAATTCCTGAAAATTACTACAAATTCTCAAAATTTCCAAAATTATCCAAATTCAAAAAATCACACAATTACTTTCAAGAAGTGCCTCATTTCAAATACACAATGATGCCTCAATTTTGAGTTCTCCCGAATCCGGATCGGACCGAAGTAGAAAATTCAAGTCGAGACTTCCATAACTACGAATTTTCTGAAGCGAAAAAGAAATTTGTCCGACAGTAAACGATACGTTCCGTATCGAGCGTTGCCAGTCCCAAGGAAACGGAGGTAAGATTAGTAAAGCGCGATAAAAAATGAACCATGCGAAAATGATTTGTTGCAGCGAGAACCGAACGGGGGACGTTTTGGAGGGCCGAGAAATACAAGTCGTCGTGAGTACGCTCACGATCGAAAGAGCCACGCCGAGACACGCCGGGAATTACAGCTGCGTGGTGCCGGAAAAAGCGAGGGCCACCGTAGCCGTGCACGTTCTCAACGGTAAGGCAACTCCTATTTTTCATCGGCTCGTTGAAAAATGTCTTTCATTTTACTGTTTTTGTACAGAGCATTAAGTCCTTAGCGAACTTTATTCCAATTTCTCCGCTGGTTTAACTTGGATTGAGTGGTCGAAACAGATGGACTTTCCATCACTTTAACCTCAAAATTTCCACTTTTCTTTCTCAGAAAATAATTATACCTCTTCTAGAAACATTCGAAACAATCATAATTTCGAGCCAAAACCAAATCATTTCACTGTAAACTTCCCCAAAAACACGACGAATCCGTCAGCCACCAAACTCAGCTCTGACTCACGAATCGAAAAGCTTAACAGTTATGAACTCTCGTCCTTTACAAACCGATGTCATATCCCAATAAGCAAAACTGGCGCCCCTTTCGCGATCCTGCACACATTCCTCGACGAAACATTCGTCTATACGAATATTGCGAACGAATATATTGCGTATTTTACCAAAGAGAAGTCAAAGTTGCGCGTGGGCAGCGGAGGAACGTAATTACACGGCACGCAGGGCACATTGGACCCTATAACTCGCAAGTAGTCCGCCATTCACTTTGTCTCGCCCCTGGGAATATGAGATCATCACCGCCTTCCGTCCGCCGGCATACCTCGTTACGTGCACGGACTTTATTGTGCAAATACGCGGTCGCTCGAGCGCGCCCGCGTCCAATATATTGCGTAAATAAACCATGTACGGGATGCGATTAGAAATATCGCCCCGCGGGGGGTAAAATTCAATAGAGCGCGATCCGCGATGCAAAGCGAAGAAGCTAAATCACCCCGGCAAAGGAAAAACTTCCCGTTCATAGAAGCTTTGTCTAGCGGGCGTCGATAATGCAACATTTTCATGCTGTTGTGCCGAGGGGCTCATGAGTAGGATTATCGGGAATTTCGTATCGAATAATTTCCCTGCATACTCAAAAAAGCCATTCACTCATTACGCATCGACAAACACCAATAATGCCACAATTTTATCTGCTATTTTCCTCGCGAAAATGGGAGCCCCGGTTTCGAGGCGTTGAAATTCATCTGGAAAATGACGAAACGGCATCGACGTGTTTTTTTCAGGGGAAAAGCGTTTTTCTCCCGCGGGCGTAACGGCGGTCGCGGAAAATGATAAATCCGCTCGGTGTATCGGAAAAGTCGGTGATTTCCATCGAGATTTAATAAGGTAAAATGGGATTGATGGAGTTCGCCGATAATACGCTTCCATTGGTTCCGGGGGAAATCTGGGAAGCGACAACGGGGACTGCTTTGAGGTTACCCCGCTAACTCGGGCGCGGATTCGTGAAAAACCGATTCGTACTTTAGAGCTCGGGCAGTTTGTCGTTTGCGAAATCCCCCTTCGGCCGGAATGGCCGATCTTGTCCTAATTAAAATTCACGTTCAACCTTTTCACCGCTGAACCTTGATTAATATCGGCCGTCCGAGGATAACGGATCCATTCTCGGGCTCGGGAAAGACGTTGATTAAAATTGCGGGACATTAAACGCGTGAGAACAGACGAGCTCGTCGCGACTCTTTGACTGAATGAGAGGGAAGGTTCGGAAACATTCTCGTGGTTCAAAACTTAACCCTGCCTGAACATCCCGCGAAAAACCGCGTTATATTTTATAATCAAGCCCCATGCATTATTCACGCCGCATCGCAATAAGGATGTTTCGCGGGCTTGTAGCTCGTTTCTCCGACGTGTCCCATTGAACCCGTCGCGCTGCGAAATCCGCGTCGTTACAACAATCCGTAATGGCCTTTTCGCCGCGCATTCGCGGATAATTATCTAAATTCACAGAACCAAGGGGGAAGCAAGTCGCGACCAGGCTCATGGCCCATTAACCAAGTCCCGTCGTTAAGCCTCGAGGATCTTTGATCTTTCTTTATTGTCCCTCCGTCTCGCGCGTTCATTAGTTCCTTCCGGGGTATTCATTCCCCGCTGATTAAAGCCATTCGCCGTGATTCAACGTGGAAGTTTTGTTTTCGAAATGAGGGAAGACGACGGAATTTGTAAGGGACATTTTTGAAGCGCGGTTTCGCAGAGGATCCGAGGTTGCAGGGCATGAATGTCGAGTCGTAACGGGCTCGCAAATGACGGGAAAAAGGGCCGGGGCGATAGGGGCTTGGTCGCATTCTCGCGACGCTGTCACATTAGGCGAGCACCATTACTGTGGAAGGTTGGGAACGTCAAAAAGACGACCGGATATGGGTTGGCCCAGAAATGGGCTGTCAACTGGGAGTTTCGGCTTTTTGCAAGGTATATTTCCTCCTGCATTCACATACAAAAATAAGCCTCGCGGCGAATGTAAGTTTTACGGAAGTTTACACGCCGTGCTCTGACACCCCAAGGATCATTTCTTCTTCCGGGAAGGCTTTTGGATGCGACGTCATTGTCCTTGGGAGCGTGCTTTTGACACGGATTTAATTTGTCGCCGGCACGATGTGTATAAAGTAAACGTGCCGCTGAGCCCCTCATTTACGTAAGACCCACTCTTGCAGAGGCACCTAAATCTGAAGATAATGCCTCGGATATTCATATTTTCCCCCGGAGCTGAAAAATTGAAAATCCACGTTCGCTCGAGTTGCATCTACCTCCGATCTAATTCCGGCAGTTTTCTCGATTCTCAAGTTTGCGGTGCGCAAACCATCTCTGCCGCAGTTACCCTGACCAAGTTGAGAAAGAGAAATAGCCAGATTACGTGGGGCGTGAAAGCTGAACTCACAAGCCTCGCCGGCGTGTCTCCCACTTTTTTAGCCTCCCCTTACCCTCCCGCCGGGCTTAGTAATCGCTTGAAATAATATTGGCGGGCGAGAAAACGGGGTTGCATTCATCGGCGACCCATTTTGCACTACAATAAACTCTTATCCGTGAATGCTAATGCGCGTCGCGTCGCTCCGAGCGGTACAATGCACCGTCTGCCCAAACGCTGGCTTTACTACTTCTCCGGGCAGCGCTCGAGTAGGGGTGTCGGCGTTTGGTCGGACGCGGTAGAACAAAAAATGCAATGGGCGCGGATTTGTGATTATGTTTGGCAGAGAATATACAGTTATTGCTTCAGAAATTCTCTGCACATCAAATACTGAAGAAATTCTATCGCCAGCCGTGAAAAAGAAATTCTACCAAATTAGACATTTTTCGATAGACAGGTTTCCTCTCCAATCCACTCTCAACTTTATCATGCGATTGTTCCTCCTTTTCTCCACGTCGGAGATGTTCATTTGAACTCCGAAAGTACCTAACAAAACGAATGTCCGGATTAAAGCAAGTTACGGGGATTCCGGAATTTCTCGATCTTTTCATTCCAAAGAACAGCTCCCGGCAGTAGGTTACGGGACTGCGGGAACAAGCCGATTGACAAATTTCGTATCGATTTCTGGATCGGGGCCAACTATTTCACCGAGGGTCAAGAATCGGAAAAAAAAGTACTATCGCTGTCCGAACCGGAAAAAAATGATCTCTCAAATGAAATTTTCATCCCTCTAATATCCCCGTGCTTCCAGCCCGGACCAAATCGCGTCTTAACAAACGACGAACTTTATCCCGGAAAATTACCCCTGTATCAAGAGGAGTCCAAACTTTAATCTGTTGTGATTCAAGCGCGAAAGAAACGATTAAGAACGCAATTAAGGGAGGCTAAAATTCTCGCCCACATTTTTCTGCCACAATCGCTTTATTCAAATCCCCCTACCATCCGCACGATTTACAATTTAAAACGAGTAGAAAGAAAATGAGCAAACGCAATTACCGTTTTTTTTTTTTTTTCGTTCGCGGTCACAAACGAGGGAACAATCGCAACTCCCTGTAATCGGGTGGGAATTAACATCAAAGAATCCGGTACCATTCTAGCACGGAAAAGTTCGTTAATCGATAGGTGTTGAGGGCGCATCAATACCGTGCTGGAAAAGTGAATAACGCTTTATTGACGTCGAGTTGAATGCAAGGACCGAATGAATTCATTTCGACATAATTCTTTTACTGCGACTCTCGTCGATTTTTATGAACCTCTACGTTTTTAATTAGAGTTCCTGTAAAGCGAGTCGGAAAATTGACCGCGATAGAAATTAAATTTTTATTGACAATGGGTTCTCGATTTTTATGAGAATTTTTACTGTTGACTGTCGTAATCATTGTTAAATACCTTGGGGTGTTATTCTGATGAGAAAGACGGGGTTTCATAAAAAATTTCCGCGTAAAATATGTTTATGGCGGAATCGTGTTGAATTTTCTTCGCCTGTCGCGAAACAAGACAAGGATACTAAGATGGAAGTACCCCGTAAGAATAACGAGGGGCATTCAAATGGCATGCGGTGATAAAGGAACGTTCGTCTCAATTTTATGTTTCAGGTGAATTACCTGCGGCGGTGCATGACGGTAATGGTGTCTCGAGATCCGTCCTCAATCTCTGGTTGGTCCACCTAACCGTGAGCTACGTCTTTTCTAGATGACAATTTTAAGGTTGGTCGACTTTTTATAGGGGTTTTGTACTTTTTTTGTGATAAATCCTAGGGCATCTGGGATTTTTTTAGTACTTTTTGAGAATAACTTCGAAGATCGATAAATTTTATGAAGCGAAATTCAGAAATGATGATAGATGACGGAAGTTCCTTTTTCAGGGGGTCGGGGGGGTAGCAACCTTATTATGAATGTTCTTATTTAACCTAATCAAACCATTCTTTTTGTGAGAGTTGCAAAGTTAATTGAGATCTATGAATTATCAATAGACTGTTGAAGTTGTAAATATTTTTTTAAGGTATGACTGAACTGCTAGGGATTTTTAAGAATGTTGAAAGTAATTTTGTATGTTTCTGCAATTATTAACATAACTGACAATCCCTTGAAATATTTATGATTTTTTAAGTCTTATCGAAACTGCGTGAATTTCGTTCGAATTTTCAGCGATTTTTCAACAGTATAGAAAAACAAAATTGTTGATTTAATAATAATTAACACAAGGAAATTTTAGCTATAATGCAATATCGTATAACATTCAAAATTTTCTAGGGAATTACTTCTGTGGAATACATAGTGAATAATTTTTCCGTGGTTAAAAACATTATTCTAGTTTGTCATAAAAAAATTCAGGATAATTCAGAAAATTCAAAATTATCAGAAATACTAGATGAATACTTAACAAACTCAAACTCAGAAAATCCTCTAAAATCATCCTAAATTCCCCTCCCAGTCACACACCAAATTCCCAAACCCCCCACTTCTCTCTCTCTCCCATCAAACAAACGAAAAAAATCCACGCTAAAAATCCATTCCGCACAAATTCCCACTCTCCCCAACTCTGTGAAATAAACGCAGAAATTTTCCCCGGGGAAAAGAGGAGAATTCGACATTCATTCCGTTCCTTCCATTAATACCATTATTACCTCATCCCATTCGGACGTTTCGCAGTGACGTTTTTTTGCGCGCAAAGTGAATACCTAATGGCGTGTCAGCGGAAACGTTCATATATCATTCATTCGTTACCATTTTGCCGCAATATAAAAACATGAGACGGCCCGTCGTCGCAGTTGTAACAGCCGGTGTGTCATCAGACCGTTTCAACTTGTATCTACATATGTATGGATCGACTAAAACCGCATAAAACCGTGGGAACTTCCGATGCGCCGAGCTGGCGATGCGATAATAATTATTTAAAGGTCGGCACTCCCGCAAGAAAGTACCGACGTCGCGACGTCCTTTTTCGCTTGATTGAAGACGGGCATTTTCTCTTGTCACCGGTGTTTTTCTTGAGCTCCGAGTTGCGACGCTGATTACGTCGAACGAGCATTAGGAGCGAGAAAACTTTTATGGGAAACTTTTCTCGGGAAACGTTGTTGACAGGGGATTGGCCCTGATTCGCGTTTCTTTCATTATTTAGTTCTCATTATTATTGGCTTTGCCGGGTCTCGAGAGGGAGGCATTCGGAATGTCGATCCAAGTTTCAGAGAGGGAGATGTGTTACTTACGTAGGCTTTTCAGCGTCAATTTCGGTTTGAGCGTAAGTTTGGAAAAACCGAGAAACATTCATAATTGTGTCAATTTTTCAACTTGTATCGATATTGTTTCTTCCCACGATATTTACAACACAAAATACATGAATTACAATTGCGCGCAATTAAACGATCGAAAATGCAATCAGGCAAACCGAATATTTTGAGAATTCGTGGAACGGGCTCTACAAAAGTGCGCCCGGTTAAGTGGAGCCGTAAAATCGTGCCCCGGGGACGATCGGGAGCTACGCCGTAGTCACGTAACCGCAATTTCCATAATTATAAACGCGTCCGAACGCTTAATCCCATCGATATCGCGGCACGATTCGTGGCATAGTTACAACCTCCTCGGAGAAACGCTCCTAATCCAAGTTTCAGATGAGTTTTCAGACGAGTCCTCGAAAGCTCCTCGACTTATAAGAAGCTTGCGGAAAGTTTTAAGCAAGCACCAAAGCTGCGGTAACAAAAAACAAGGCGAAAAAGTTGCCGCGAAATGGAACGACAAATTATAATCTAGATTGAAAATCTCCGATCACGAACGAAAAGAGGACCTCTATTTATGGTTGGAGATGGAAATTCTGAACGGGGATTATCCATTTTTCCAGTGAATGTAATCAGAGGAGGTGATGCTTATCTAGCTTATGGGGTGAATAAGAGGGTGAGGGTGTCAAGTCTTGAATTTTAGAGTCTGGAAAAGGGTTTTTGCCTGATTGATGTGTATTTTACATCATTTATCTTGTTTTATACACTATTTTACATGTATGCAATGAATTTTTACTTTCTCGGATTTTTTATTTCAAAATCGGATCAGTTTTGTTGTTCTAGTCATTTTTGAAGTATTTCAATTTTTTATGAATCGATTTTTTTATCATCAAAACTCTTTTCAAAAACGTTTGTGCAATTTTGAATAATGCAAACATTTTTCCGAAAACACATTCGCCCGAAATCCGGCAGTTCCAGATTTTTCAAACCTTAGAATACAATACAATTAGAAATAAAGAAATATACATATAAGCGTAATTTGAAAAATGAGTCATCCTAATAGAGTTCGAGAATATGAGAGAATTCATTCTGAAAATTGTTAATGGCATCAAAGAAAAGCATCAGTATTGGTGGACCAACAAAATCACGCAAACGTTGAATGGAAACATTAAAACAGACAGAGCCGTAAACGAAACAATATCGCTGCTCTTGACGTTAATCAAAGCAATTACGTTTAATATCGTGACGAACGTCTGCGTTTGTGTCAATATTGTGTTACCCGAGCGATCCGTTGAAATTGCCATTTTACTTTACCCCATCGTCGAATGTCACAGTTTCGAAATGGGCTCACTGACGGTCGGCGACTACTATAATACGGTAATGGAAAGTTGATGAAATTCAGAGGCTTGGAATTAAAGGTATGAGAAAGGTATTAAAATTGATGTGGTTTCAAAGTGAGCGATGCCAGGCACAACCATTCATTTATTGACTTTAGAAATCAAATAAAAGATCGAATAATGAAAAGTTCAATTAAAAATGGTATCAGCTCGAGCTAAATTTTAAATACAATGAATTTGTCAAGAAACCGGTATTTTGGAAATAATTTATTGCTTCTCAGGTGGACTTGAATTTCAAGTTTGTCACTATAAAATATGGAAATCCTCTCATAACGTTTCTTGCGAAAGTAGCATTGAAATTTACATTACAGAAAACTTTTAAATACAATAGACTTTCATATTATCTCTCGGGAAGAACGGCGAGACGATTACTTTGGAAGAGATTCTTTTACAGAGGTTACTTTTTCCATGGAAAATTATCGCTTTTACCGAGAGTATACGAGAAGTTTATCGTTTCAACGGGACTTTAGAGTTTTTTTGTTTGGAGAATAATTTTTTAAAGAATAAATGGCAATATTCTTTAGAATAACAGATTCTATATTTTCTCGACGAATAATTTGAAAGCTTTGTGGAGAAGATCCATTTCGTAGAATCAAGTGACCATTTTTCAATGATAAGAAGATTAGATCGACTAGAAATTTTGAAATTATCATATTTTTGTCCTCATTTGAAAGAAAAAAAGTTCAACAAAAACATAATTCAATACAATTTCATTGACTGAATTCGAAATATAAAATTCTAAAAACATCGAAAACTCATAATTTACACTATAAAACTCGAAAATTCCAAAATCTGACAAATTTCATTCCAAGGGTTCATATTATGAATCAGTCAATCAAAATATAATACAATATTTACATTAAATTCATCGAAATCCGCCAAACTTGTACAATAGCCTCAACATGACCTCGAAGTTGACCTTCCAATGCAAACATCAACATCTCATTTTATCCAACAACCGTAAACATTAACAATCTAGAAATTTTCGGGTTATCCCAACTGTAAATCAGCCAATCCCGTAAACCCCAGTACTGACGCGAACGCGGGATTAACGCGCGAGTCGAGCGAAATGTCATAAATTAGTCGTATTAATAATTCAAGCTTTTATCTCGTCGCCGGCGATGCCCTATTGTGAAGATAATTCGAGGGGCGAGGGCCCCGGTTGTACACGTGACTCGGCGGAAGCTACGGCGTAGTTGGGCGCGCCCGAAGTACCCCGTATCTCGCGTATGCTTTCATTATCAGCCGCAATATATCACACAGTGAGTTCTGTGACGCAACATCCGTCCATCGCTCATGCACCAGCGGCAAAACACCGAGAGTGCCGACTATGAATCCGACGGGAATTTGACCGGTAAATAAAATGCAGCGCCCGATAGCCGGGGCCAACAATAAGTGAGATTCGCGAGCTTTATACGAGCTTTCGGCCGAGAGTTACGGCGTTAACACCGGGAATCGTCGAGTCCTGGTTTCCCATAGTTGTCGTTCGCGTCGATGCTCAACTTTGGCTTTGTTCGAGCGTGCGGAAACGAGACACGCGGGCCCACGCGAAAACCGTACGGATTTTCACTTAATTGCGTAAAGCTTTTAACGTAACCGGCTCTGGGAGCGACGTTTCGGGATGAGCTTTAAGAAGTTGGGCGGAACGGAGTGACGGAGTCGGGATTTGGGAACTTTTGATGAGTGGGTTTTATGGTGGGAGTTCATTTTCTGCGTTGGGAAGTACGGATCAATTTCTTTTAATTTCTCAAGGTGAATTTCCACTCTGAATGAAGTCGAAATTAGAGTTGTTGTCTGAAAAAGTGAAACGATACTCGAAAATGTGAAAGTTTCACTATTTTAAGTGTTGGATAAAACTTTTCTCAGGCGAAGTTTAATTTTAGATTGACTTCAGCAATGTACATAAATTTCGGAATATTTTGGTGCTTCGCTCAAACGTGATTCTTGTCTTTATTTGTAAGTGTTCAATCGATGTTTTGAAATTTTGAAAAGTTTGTAGAAATCTTGCAGGAGTAATGAAAATTTTCTATTCAGACTTTTCATATTTAGAGGTTATCGATAAAATCAAGTCTCCGTGCTCTATATATAAATTCATGATTGAAATTCCAGACAGTTCTGCATAATTTCTAAAACTTTCTGAGCTTACAATTATTCTGGATTGCGTGAGCATTTATACACACAATAAGAATACAATCAGACGCAATACACACAATAAGAAAAAAGTCGAAAATCGAAGATAAAAAGACATGAAAAAAACCACCACGAAACTGTCACAGATGTGACGATTTTCATTTCTGAAATTTTTCGGCTTATTTTAGAAAGAATCTTGTTTATTTAACACTGTTTCATCCTATAAACACTCGCACAATAAGGGAAAAGTCGAAAGTCAAGGATAAAAAAGCATTAAAAAACCGTCACAAAACCGTCACAGATATGATGATTCTTATTTCTGACATTTTTCGGCTTATTTTCGAAAAAATATTATTTATTTGACACTGTAACATTATGAAAAAACTCCCGCAATAAGAAAAAAGTCAAAAAACGAGATTAAAAAGGCATGAAAAAACCCGTCACAAAACCGTCACAGATATGATGGTTTTCATTTCTGAAATTTTCGGACTCAATTTCGGAAGTATGTTGTTCATTTAACACTGTTTCATTCGAAAAATACCCACGCAATTAGAAAAAAGTCGATAATCAAGGATAAAAAAGCATAAAAAAACCGTCACAAGACCGTCACAGATGTGACGATTTTCATTTCTGAAATCTTTTAGCTAATATTCGGGAGAATATCGTTTAGTTCACACTATTTTACCGAAAAAATACTCGCTCAATAAGCACAAAGTCGAAAATCGAGGATAAAAAGGCATGAAAAAAACCGTCACAAAACACTGTGCGACAAAATTTAAGTTCGAAATTTCGAAGACGACGAAACCAAAAAAAAATTGATAGTATATGACCATTCTAGTTATTTCATTAAAGGATTTTGCGAAGTTAGCTCTTGTTTGTTGATAAAAAATTATCAAAGTTTGAAAAGTGTCTCGGCCGTAACTTTCACATTTTTCGTCCGATTTTCACGAATAGAAAGTGTTTTTATATGTTATTAAGGCCAATAAATACATTCTTGCTATTTGCTCAACTGAACACTTTTGTTTGCATTAAATTTCCAGAAAAATTGGTGTAAGTCATGAATCTTATTGAGGGACTTTATAATTCGTCCATAGCTGCCTTTGAATTGCTAATGCCTGACTAATCCGATAGCATTCAAAAATGTGCCCCTTAATGAGATGTATGACGTACATATTTTTTTCGAAAATTGAAATGCAAAAATTCATAATTTTACAGTTGAACAAGTTCCAAAAATGGATTATTTAGCCTTAATAACATATAAGAAATCTTTCTATTCGTGAAAATCGGACGAAAAATGTGGAAATCACGGCCAAGACATGTTTGAAACTTTAATCGTTTTTCATGAACAAACAAGAGCTAACTTAAAAAAATCTCTCGGTGGAATTACTTGCAGAGTCTTATAGTATCCATTTTTCTCTTTTTCACCTCATTAGAAATTTTGAACTTAAATTTTGTCGCACAGTGTAATCAGACTATACGCTACAAGAATTTTTAGCAGCTCTGGTTTTTTGGCAATGTTCTTTGTTTTGTAAATTTTCCAAGATTTTATCCACCTCATTTTGAATAGAATGTGAAATGTTGTCGATATTTAAAGAAATTTGCGAACTCTCACACACTGTACACAGTAAAAAAAAATGTGAAATTTTCGAATCTTCGCATCAATTTTTGAATCTATCCATACTTCAGTTATTCCAACCTCATCGAACGTCAATCAACTTGTAGTTCAAAGATAATGATTGACACTGCATAGAATTTTAAAATGTGAAACATCGAATCTCAATAAATGATCGAACACTGAAACGCTGCGTATAATTTTAATTGGAATTCGCAGCAAGTAATGAGACGCGAATTATTGCATACCCGTATTGTTTCGCCTCAAAGGCAACTATTATGGATACATAAAATACTTGGATAATGAGACAGAAGTGACTTTGATGCCTGCCATCATCCGTATTCAGAATTTAATCATCATATCGCGAATCGTACTGCTGTACATGAAAATAAAGCGGGGAATATTTCGCTTTCAGCATTTTGCACTCCTTTTTTGAACGCAAAAAATATAAGCATGATGGAATAATATTAAAAGTCCTTGGCTGAGGGATACATTTATTCAATTATTGGATTTTCCTTGTAAAATCTCTGATGGAGAGTCAATATTTCACGGTTATGGAAAAATCGGTGTATTTACAAGGCTTTCGAATTTTTTGTTCCGATACTGTTAAAAAAACTATACCTGTCTACTCAAAAAGAGCAAACATTTCCGATTCTATGATTTCAGGGAAACCTGAAGAAAAATAACGTATTTGCACGTGAATACATGTGAAAAATTAGAACAGAATTTGAGTAGGTGCACACTACGCTCGAAAAAATTCACGTATTTTTGTAAGCATTCACAGAATGGTACTTTCTGAGCTCGAGAATTTTATTCTTTGTTGGATTCCATCAAATTCACATGTTCTCCGTGATTCTGAAAACGTACCGTGATTTTTAACAAGCAATGGTAAAGAATTTCGTTTTGAAATAACAACAGACTTCTGTATTATATATAATTCTTTACAACAACGGGTACTTTCTAAACTGACCGGCAAGTGGATTTTTTTATTTATTCATCCGTCTATTTCCTATTTTTTTCTGTTGTTCAAGCCATAAGTATACACAATTTTGCGGGAAAGCAAAACAGCAATTTTATAAAAAATCGGAAATATTGATACTGATTTTCTGAATTCAGAAATGCCTTTATCTCGCGGTTTTCTCAACATAGTCATTTTTTCTGTATCTGGCTAATTCTATCTTCCTCGCGAGATTTATCACGGGTCTTCCTTTACTGTTTTGTAGCAGACAAAATAATACAACGCGTTATCCGCTGCGTTGCAGAGTAAGCACGCAACAACATTTTATTTCCGGGCCAGAAGATTAAATAATATCGATACCCGATGGCACAGCGAGGGCGAAGCCCGTATTTTCGAGCACCGCGGAATTTAAATATCTATTATTCTGCGGCCTCCCAGCGCACTTCCGCGCCTTTTTTCAGCCGTTCCCGCGAAATTTATTTTCATTTCATGACGCCGCTACCTGCAACGTAACAAACGACGTAATGTCCCGAATGCGGTTTTCTGATTTTTCCCTTGTGCGGTAAAAAAGATTGGAAAATTGAATTGATTTCAGGAGTTGATTTTGTTTTTATATGTGATATTTTTTCGAGAAGTCTTATTGCCGAGTTTCGAAAATTTTTAAATTTAAAAATTTTTCACTCCGATTTTCTAAATTTGAAATTTTCTAACTTGTACGTTTCAATTTCCAATTTTCGAATTTTTCTTGTTTTTAGAGTCGAGTTTCGAAGTCTACAATATTCGAACCGCCAAAATTTTCAGACATCGCAACTGCAAATTTTTAAACCCTCCGAGTTTGTCAACTTTTGAGTTAACAAACTTGAAATTTATCTCATTTTCGAATTGTTGAAAGCATTTTTCAGAAACACTCAATTCAGATCCGAAAATTCCGAAATTTGGAAATTTTTGAACTTTCAACTTCAAATAAACAATTTCCTTCTGTCATAATTAGAATAAAAACGCTTTTATCTTGAAATCAAGCAAACTAAAAAATTGTAATGAACCAAAACACTCCAAACAAAACCCACACAAATCTATATCAATGTCCAAAATACCCACTTACTATTTCCCACAGCCCAAAAAAACCCAATACAGCTGTCCTCACTTTTCAGCAAACCAATACAATTTTTTCCAATCCCTCTATACTCTTCGTAACGGCGTTTTCTACCCCATTTTGATCAAATTATCGCACAACGGCCAATCGATACTCACTTTTAATCCCCGGCCATTATCTCTGATAATTATGGGCATCGGAATATTGAATACTTTTTCACCCTTGGCGCTTTCTATTCAATAGATGCTCTCCAGCGATATAATGACCAGCGTATAAATAATCAAATCGATGCCTCTATAATGCGATTCGTTCGAATTGCGCGTATACGGATCGTGAAAAATAGGATTTGCGTGAAAACATTGAATGCCGCTCCGGGGCAAATAGGTCATTGCGTGTTTTAGCGCCACTGAATGATTGACCACAAATGAGACCAGTGTTTATTGAGCATACCACTGGTCGAAAATTCAACGATTCCTGTGGAAAATGTAGTTGTTGTTTAAGTGATGTGGTAAACTAATTATTAATCAGCAAATTCGATTCGAAAAGTGGTTCAGAGGGATGGTCAAAATTGGCGGGTATATGGGGAAAATTTGATGAAGCGTTGATCAATTGAGATAATGGAATATTATATCAACGGAGGCTCGTTTGTTCCTCTTAATTCAATTTTGTGACAAATGGAGTTAATGGCGAGATTCGTGAATTACATTTCAGGGAATTTGAACTGCATTCTCAAAATTCAATCCAAATTCCAAGATTAATACGGTTTAAACATGAAAAAATCCAAGAACTCGAAACTTTGCCCTCAAAATCCCACAACCTGACGATTTTTCGACATTTCAATGAATAATACAAAAACTCGACAAAAGTTCGATAGGAAACGTGCACAATCAGCGGAAAAAAGTTCCATCCAACCCCAGAATCCAGCGCATAAATCTCTTAAACGAACTAACTTTTCGGACGTTTCGAACGTAACACGTGACATTTTTTATTGTTCCAGAAGCCGCATCCCCTAGTCTGTTGTGTTCGAGAATCGATCGGTAAAAAGACACGAATGACGAAGCCTGGATACGTGGGATTACTCGTTTTGTACGTATGGTACCTGAGCTGGTTAGGCTTATCCGATTAATCGGGCGCTCGACCCGAAGAGCTCGCTCGTGCCACGTTCCTAGGCAGTTTCCACTGGTTCCTGCGGAAAAAAGAATGTCGAAAACCACGATTTTTTGCCTCGGTTTACACCCCGTTTTTTCTTGAGAGCGATCGATGGAAAAATTGACCGCTATTCCTCGTTCGACTTTGATTTTTCATATTTTATTGCGTCGTTGGTTCGATGAGAAATTTTACGCAATACAGATTTGTCAGGGACATGAAAATGCAACGTTAAATAAATGAATTCATGTTCGGAATGATGAAATTGAAATTTGATTGGAAGTTGAATTTGAAAGGAATTTATAATATACCGTGAATTTCGGATGATTTTCAGGAGTCTATCAGTTTCCTGGAGCGTTAAAGCAGATTTAGTTATGATGAAGCATTCTTATACAATATTAAAATTTGAAAGTTTCAGAGAGGTTTTTTGGATTTTACGTAAAACTCAAATAGTTATGGGGGGGAGGGCAATGAAACGTGGGAGAATGTTTGAATTTTTTTTAACTTCTGACAATTGACACAGATTTCCGTCTATTTTCAAAATTTTTTAGAAATATCAATATTTTGGAAAGACTTTCTCTTATAATTTTAACTCTCACGATTTTGAAATTTCAAAAAATTCATTGAATTTCCCATAATGCTTGAAAAACACAACAAAATTATAATACACGGGTGACCTCCCCCCTCCCCCCTCTCCCCCAAAACACCAAAATTTCGGAAAAAACTTAATTCAAATTTTCTCTTAATCTAAACCACGAAGAACTTCTGTCTGAACAATCCGAATTACACCTCGGTTCCATTTTTTTCAATCGTAAATCACCCGCGACTTCCTATTTTCCCAGTGACTCGCTAACGAGAATCCGAAGCCCGATGAAAATTCCATCGCGCTCGGGAACAATTCGATTCGAGCGTAAAAATTATCAATTTCGATCCAGCCGCAAACATGACGCGAAATTGATATTGTGAGGTTGTAAGGGAAACCGCGGTCTTGGAGGACTCGGGAATAATTTCGATTCTATTCACGCCCGCTTGACTTCGCCAAAAGTTAGTCAGTTCGAGTGCCAAACTAATGCCCAATTCATGATAACTTATTCAGACTAAGCCGATATCGATACACGTTTGGTCTTCTCACTTCAACGCCGCGCTTTCATCCCAGAAGTTTGCTCCAAAACGGCGTAGACTGCGCTTGAAAAAGGTTAAAGTAATGCTGAAGTGATCACTTACGATGGATAATTTTTTGTTTTCCGAAATGTTATTTTGATACAGCGATTACTTCAGTACCATTTGGATGGAATGATAAGCAAACCTGAATTTTGGATTATTATACGAATTAGCGGATTGTTCGAATAAAGAATCGGGCATAAGGTTGTTGTGATCGATGGTTGAAAAGTGTTGAAAATCCCAAAAGGTGCATAGATTTATGGAAATGAAAAGGACATGTGTGCTAACGTGGATCTAATAGATGATGTGGAAAAATTAAAAATTTTACACAATCCATAGAAGAAATGAAAATTATGCCTAAAATTTTTCTATTTTGAATTCACAAATATTGAAATGAGAATTGGGTGATCCAGAAGGTTTTGGAGGTTCCGAAAGTTGGGAAACATGATTTTTAAACCTTTTTTCCATTTTCGGCGTTTCTTTGGGAATTAGTTGGCGTTTTTTAGAGTATTTATGAACTTTGGAAATTGGAAGGGAGTTGTTTTAGTTATTTGTTGTCGGAATAGAATTCTTTAAGATGAGGTGCTACTGCAGATTTTCATTTTTTCAAACGTCAATGATTCGTCATTCTTCTGATTTTACAAAAAATCCTCAAACATAAAAAAGAAAGAACATAAAAAATGTTCTATTCCGAGGAACTTGGAAGTTTAAGAAATTTCAAGGGACTTAAAAATTACGAAAATTTCGAAAATTTTGAGCATAACCCACAATTATACATTGTCTGCAATTTGAAAAGAAAAGTGGAGAAAAATTAATCGTATGTTAATAAATCTTGAATTATGTTAATTAGTCATCAACAAATGACTAATCAAATTCCAGTTCATATTTTCGATACCATTATTCATACATCCTAAATCAAGTCTAAAAATATCAGTTTCACCTTACCCACAAGCTTCAACTTCGACTTTTCCCCCGCAAAAAACCAAGAAAACTTTCCAAATCACCGCAAACCTTCTATTGCCTCTAACTCACACCTTCTTGCACTCCGATCGATGAAAATGATAAGCGTTTAGGGTAAACATACATCGATGTTCGTTAATTTTCACCCACTCGATCGTGACTAAAGATCAGGTGGAAAAGTTGTTTCTCGAAATTTTCCAAGTTTTACATGGCGCAATATTTTACGAGTAAGTAGGCTGTTGAAAAACTGATATAGCGTGAAAGCGACAGGGAAAATATGAGTGCTGGAAAAATGTGATGTGCGAAAACGTATCAAAATGATAAATTCACATGGAATTTACGTATATTATATGTAGGCGTAACTGATCATTACGAAAATGAATGAATATATTATATGTATATACATGACACATATATATTTTTGTATGTACATACGCGATCCTTCGTTGTTATGATCTAGAGGTAAGCTGCGGGGCGGCAGATGGATTTGGACGCCACGATTCGAAAGGCTATTCACTGCAAAATTTCCATGCTTTTGTGATTCCGAAATGCAATTTTCCATGATTTGTATCTCGCATGGGAGTTTGTTGTAAAATGATTTTTTTCGGTTCAAAGGATATTTTTATTCGTCACATTTGTGTTCCAATTGTACGGATTTCTGAGATTTTCAATAATTTTCTAAGCAATTATCCAAGATTTTGTTTTTTTTTCCTATAAATTCAAAAATTTTAAAAGATTCAAAAAAAATCCGGGAAGTTTTTCACTGTTTGACAATCAAAAAATCAAACATCTGCTAAAATCCCAATAAATTCATCAAAAAAAAAACAAAAAAAAAAAATCACCCCCTGCAATAATTTACGCTCACACGTGAGTCTTTGTTCCTAAAAAATTGCATCCACTGTAAATAGACCCACGCGATGAGCCAAAATCAAAATACCTCCGTGACCCAAAAAATCGTCGAACACATAAATTCGAAAGTGAATAGCCTCTCGCCGCCATTAAGCCCGGAATTCGCGGCTCGGTGTTATTATTTCGAAAATAACGAGAAAAAAGACCCACGCGTTTTTCCCTCATAAAACGCGTCGCTCGAGCCGATAAAGCGATTAATCGATGAGGTAGAATCCGCTTATGTAATAATGCAACGTGAACGTTGACAGGGACTTTGTTTCGGGAATATGTTTTTCATCGAATCCGCATTGTTTCGATTACCCATTGTACATGTCATTCATCACATACTCGTACCTACTGCACAAATCATTTCTCTCGAATTAACAATCTCGAACCAATCTTTCCATTTAAAACACGTAGGACTTTGTCGACAGTTTATCCTTAAAAATATTCGATATTTCTCACGACGAAACGTGGCGATTTCAAAATAACGACGCTGCAGTAAATTTTTGCAATAAGAGACATAATCGTAATGGAGTGTAAAAAGAAAAAAAAGAACGTTGCGTATAAACTGAATTTATGAATAGTCGTCATTTGCCACGACCGTTTCATGTTTGACCCATTTTTCTTTCCAGATTTATAGACCGTATGGTAAATCATAACGAATAAAAGTACGAATATTTTAAAGAGAGACAAAACGAAACGCGTTGGAGAAACGAGGTCTGCATTTGAATATAAAATGTTCTCCGATTTTGATAAAATAAAAAACGAAGTCTAAAAGTTCGCCGTTGTTTGTGGTTATTTCATCCTGTAGAATGTGGTTTGAGAACTTTTTTTTGGAGATTTTTTAAGTTTGACTGCGACATTGTTTTAGTTACTTTTGTTCAAAATTCGAGTTTATTCTAGTCGTGAATATCTTTCCTGGGACGATAGAGATAACGGAGGGAAACTTATGTCTGTTATTATTCTCCAGGTGAAAGAGCTGCGATGTCTACAATTTTCGTGAAAGTTTTGATATAAAGAAAAAATATGTTTTTTGATAACAATGAGGAACCTAAATTACTACATCATGAGAAACTTATTATTGTCATGATATTATTAATACTGTATATATTGATAATTAATATTTTTAATCGAATTTAATAGAACGTGGCAGAGTAAGAGGCTGGAAGAAAAAGTAAGTAATGATCACTTAAAATCATGAATAATCACAAATTACACATCCAGCAAATCTTAAAATCCATGTCTCAGCGAATATGCCCACTCTGAATTTATTTACCTTCAATTTGCGCAAAAACGAGAGAAAAAGTTTTAATTTTCATTAAATTTACTCTATGATAAGTTCAAGAAAATTCTTCTCGCCCACATTTCCCCTCCCATCCAAAAGTACAAGTCCGCGCAAAGCGATACCCGGAAAAATGCAAATTCTACCGAGTCGACGAGATAAATCAAAGCGCAATAAAGCCGAAAGATCAGCAGTTTCCTCGTTCCCGGGCAAGGGTTTAAAAGGCCCGGCCTGCGGGGCAGCGAGCCGAAGAAATCCCAACTATTTCGTAATTTACGAGGATGCCGAACGCCAGCCCGGGGTTTTTCGACTCGCGGGGGTGAAAAAGCCCGGGGTTCGGTCAGCGATGCACTCGCAACAGTGCACACGATCCGGGGAATCATAAGCCCCCAAATAAAGCGCATTCGAGTTACTTTGATTCGCAGTAGGCATTGATAATCGAACGCGGCAAATTGTTGCCGAACAATGAAATTCCTAAGGATCGCTCCCGCCGGATCGGCCGGAATGCCAGACACAATGCTGGCAGCATATTAAGAGAGATAACGTCCTGAATTCGAATACATTCCGTATGACGCGCGACAATGCGCGTCGAATTCGCGGAGAGTTTCGTGGTCTTCATAAGGTCATTACGATAACTCGCGGGATTGTTATATCGTGACTACCGGTGATTTCAGTGGTGTTGTCGGGGGAGGTTTTGGGGCGGTCAGTTCTTAGAAACGCTGAATTTTCAGGCGCGTGGCTGAGAAAGGGTTGTCGCCACCCTTTCTCCCCCCCCCCCCCTAAATTAATTTAAGAGTTGTAAGAAGTTTATTTGGTACGATTTTAAATTTTGGAATCGTGGATCAAGAAGTATGAAAATGCAAATCGCAGGAGTTCAGAGTTTTGGAAATTCCAAAAAATGGCAAGTTGAAAATCAAATGATCAAATGAATCTCAAAAATTGGTGAATTTCGGACATAATTATTCAGATATGAACATTAAATTTCCAAAATCCGTTCAATTCAAATATTTATATTTTTGTATTCAAAGATTCAAAAATCAAGAACAAAACTAATCGAGAAAACGAAAACTCCAAACTCAACGTTCAAAAAATCCGAAAACTTCACAAATCACGGTATTTCAATTCCACGTTTCTCTCTAAATTTCGCGGCACCCGTTTATCGTTAAACACCCCGTTAAATTTGAATTGCACGCGCGGACGAATTGCCGAGACCGATAAGCAAACGAGCCGGCTTATTCGCGAGCTCACTTTTTACCGAGAATCCGCTTTGTTGGGAATGTCGCCCGTATATTTTTAATTGCGCCCGATGTAACGGCGACAATAGTTTATTGTTGGCCCGGAAACTATTCTGTTTACTACTGGCAATTTTCGCGAAGTCGAGCATTGTCCGTGGAGGCACTTAATTAAATTTTAATTCAGTTGACCGACGCGTGCATGTGCCGTGAAAATATGGCAAAAAGGGGAGGAACGCCGAGCTCGCGCAGTTTCATTTGTAATTCCATTTCTTCGGCTCTCCTTTACAGGTACATCGAGCGCAGTGAGGAGCGTAATTAAACCGTTAGTCTTGCTCTCTTTCCCTCGCGATACCCCGCGTCTCTTATTCGACTCTATGAAATATGCAAACACGAATAACGCTCATTAACGAGATGCTTATGCAATGTTGAATTTATTGAAATGCATCGGTTGGAAACATCTTTGATGTTCTGAATTATTAAGGAGAAGTTATTGCAATCGATTTGATTGTTTCGTTAGTTTTATCCGTAAGCAGGTTTCTAATTGACTGATCAGCACAGACTGGCGATTTCTTCGTCATTTAATATTAACACGGAAAATTCAGAAAAATCTTCACTGAAATCTTCCAGTCGTGAAAATCCTCACCCGAAAACGACGAAAAAGCGGGGAAAAACATAACGTGAACGAATAATTCCTTTCTAGTCAGAATAGAGTCGAGATTCTTTGACATGGGAAAATCAAGGCATTCCGAAACTTCGCAAACTGGGTATTTCAACAAGTTTCATTGTTGGAGACCGGGAAAAGAATCCGGGCGGCGCGACGCAAGAGCAACGGAAGAAGTAGAAGGAAACGAGAGCGGCTGCTTCGGCTTCATTTGAATTCCGCGTCGCTCGGAACGATGGGGAAAAAACGAGGAAAATTAATTCCAGTCGTTCGGTCGTGCGTGTCAAAGGAAAGAACGGAGAAACGGAAAAAAGCAACAACAAACAAACTCGATAAGCGATGAAAGCATTTAATCTCCATTGCGAGAGTTCTCTTAGCGCGATGAAGTCGTTTTGTACATACGATAGTCGTGTTTTTCTGAGTTTTTTTTTTTTTTTTTTTGAATGAGCACTTTCCAGTGTTGACACTGACGATGCTTTTGTGTTTGTGCTCTGCGATTTTCGGTCGATTTATTCGATTGTGCGATTTTGAATTGGAGGGTTTTCGCATTTTGTTTGCTCGAAGAGACTTTTTTGACGTGTTTTAAAAGTTTGTGACAAGGTTTTTTCACGTAGAAAAATTGTTTTGAAAAATTTTATTAAATACTCTAGAAACTGTGGAAACATTGTACGAGACGTGTTCAGTGTACAAATAACCGAATACTAAAGATATCGAAATCATATTTTCTTCGTCCACCAATATTCATAGGTATAATATAATTTGTACTCCATCGAAAATTTGTTCTCCACGCACAATATCCAATCGTCGCTGCCTATCCTTTTTTTAATCAACTTGACAAGCATTATATAAGGACAGGATATAATTTCATAGAAACCTTTCGCGTCTAGTCGCTCTGGTAAAGCAAACACGTAGAGTTGACTCGTGTTTATGACGCGGTATAAAAAAAGCGATTCCAAACATGGCTCCCTATCCTCGAGTCTCGGTATCCTTTCAATCAGCCACTTTGTGAAACGGATTGCGAGGCTTGGAAACCGATGCCGTAGAATGAAGCTGCCCTCCTCAACCCCTCGCCTCACACACGAGCAAGTATTGTACGCGCCCTCCGCTTATACCCTTCCGCCGCTTTCTTGTCTCATTTTTCATAAAAAAGAGCCGTATTCCGAGCACATCTCCGATCGCCATCTTGGATTTCACGTACGGATAAAAAGCGTCAACTATTCCGCATCGGCAGTTTACACCATGGGACGCAGGGATCGATGTTGATTAGAAATAAGGTTTTGATCCTTCAAAACTCCAGATACTTTTGGAATTTTTTCAACTATAAAATTTCAAGTCTTCATAACTTATAAACTTCAAAACTGTAACATTCCTTAAAAATTTAAAATGCCTGAATTTTGAAAACTTCCTGAATTTCCTAAAATTCAGAACTTCAAATTTTGAAGTTTTGCAAAATTATGAAATTTGTAAAGCTCTGGAAATTGTGAGAATATTGGAAGTTTCGGAATTTTATTTTTTATTTTATTGAAAAATTTTATTTATTTTTTTTAATTTTATTTTATTTATATATTTATTTTTTTTTTTTTTTTTTTTATTTTTTTTTTTTTGATGAATTTAATATATTATTTCGAATTTGCGAACGTTTTCGAGTTTTGAAAGTTCTCAAGTTATGGGACTTTCGAACGTGCTGAAAATTTTGAGGATTTCAATGTTTTATAGCTGAGAAGCTCTAAAAAATTTGAAGTTTCCGATGTATCAATGTTTTGAAGATATCGAATGTCTCAAGTTTAAATTCTCAAGATTTTAAAATTCAAGAAATCTGTAAGTTTGGAGAATTTGAAAGAATTTCAAAATTTCGGAGAAAGCCGAAAAAATTAAAAATTTTGAATGTATAAAAATGTTGGAAATTTCAGATGTTTTGGAATTCTAGAGGTACTACATTTTTTGAATTTCTACTGTACTACTTACTACTCTTCTTGACGAAATTTTGTAAGTTTCGTAATTTTTGAAGGTTTTCGACATTTCAACGAAATTGTTAATGAATTTTGAATTTCTGAAGAATCTTGAAGAATGTTGAAGTTTTGGGAATTAAATTCTCAAGTTTCGAAGAATTGTAATGGAATTCCGAAGATTTTCAAATTTTTAAATATTTTAAATATTAAAGTTTCGAAGTTTTCGACTTCTTGTGCCTCTTTTCATTAAGATTTTCAATAATAATTCAGGAATTTAAAAATTTCAAAATTGTCAAATTTCAAGGAATTTTATAAAGTTCAGAATATCTAATACTTATTATGTCCCAAAAATTTTATAACCTAATATCTTTTCGAGAATCCTAACATTGAAAATATTAACGAATTCTCAAAAATTGTAGAATATAAATTCTAGTAGTAAAATTCAGAAATACTTGTATCAATTGAAAAAATTGTCAAAAATATCAACATTTCAAAACGTGCATGTAGAACGTTCTAGGAACTTTCGTAAATGTAAATATGAGAATTTTCTCAAATACTTAATTTGTTCTTAATTTCACCCTCTATGGAACCATTTCTAAGTAATATCGATTTAGATTGAAGAATTTCGTGAAAATCAGAGTCACAACGGATACTCAATAAATCAATGATGCTCAGGTCTTCAAACCCCTCAAGACTCCTAATGTCGCCACCATTGATAACAGTCCGATCACGCGCCGAATCTCGTTGTACAAACGATTCCAATCGCTGCACGTTTGCGCCCGCTTGTCTTTGTTTACGGCTCAGCGACATGTATTCCCCTGGAGGCAAATTTGCAATTTAGACTCGGAATGGAAATTTGACGTACTGCCGTGCGCCGCGCAAGGTTTTCCGCTCGCGAATTACGATTCAATCGGAATAATAGATAATCCGAGGGCGCGATAAATATTTGGAAAAGCATAATTGTTTGCGAACGCGTTCGGAATGTGCAAGCGACGCACCGGGCCGCGATAAATTCGTAATGAATGATTACCCTGGCCCGTAATGTTCATTTTTCTCCTGTGGCATAGGTTTGCGTTTAACCACGTCCTTTTATTTATCATTCCCATTCATGGTTTTTAATGCTCGGGTGAATTCATCCCCCCGGATGAGCTTTTCCCGCGCGGGAAAACATGACGCTTTCGCATGTTGTTGATTCGCGAATTTATGAGATTCCTGCAGTTACGTCCGAATCGATCTTGCCAGGAATGCGTTTTTCAGAGGGTACTGAAACGTGAAAGAGGTTTAAGGTAAATACATAATTTGGACGAAAATAGATATTTTCAGGATTTTGGTTTTCGGAATTGGCGATTTTTATTTTTATTTAATCTCGGCATTTTCAATGTATGTCAGTGAATTACACGATTTTTTCATTCGGATTTCAGATCTTTGAATATATGAATTTCTTGAAGTCAAAGTCAATCCTTTCTAAAAAATGAAAAAATTTACTTCCTCTACATTTAAATATCTCATTTTCTACTTCTTCCAAAATTTTCTCCAACTACGTCACTAGTTTGAAACAAGCCGCGATCATTTCACTAACGCGACTCGAATTATTCAATGATTTACAGCGATAATTAGCCGGGAGATACGGGGCGTTAAACCGGAAGGGCAAATCGTGCGCAAAAATGAGGCCGAGATAATTCTTTGTGCGCTCTTGCTAATTGGATTTTCGAGTTCTCTCCTAAATTAAGGCAGCTTCAAGTTGTAGCTCTTTTCGACGCCGAGGCGTTACATCACGCTGGAATTGCTCAATAAGAAAGTACGAAGATGTTCCTCGAGAATTTGCCTAACCTTTTTCTTAAGTGACGAAGAAATTTTTTTTCGATATTCAATGTTCGTACAATTCACGTCACGTTCAACTGCATGATTATAAGTGCGAATACAAAAGTACGACGAGTAAACGTGCTTCCGTTAATAACGAGTTAAAGATTCGCTGAGGAAGCATAGAGCGAAAATTGAGTTACCGGGGGTGTCAAAGGTTTTTCGTTGGAGGCGAGTCAGATCTGAAAATGAAATAAAAGTGCTCCAGTGAGATGTACACTTTTTCGTGTAATATGAGAAGGAAGGAAATGTATTTTCTGCGCTATAGAATTATGGGTGTGTCAATCATGGGAAACAAAGAGCACGGAAAAGTCTCGGAAAAACCGAAAAATATCGGAATATCGTTTTGAGCAGATAGTGACGAATTTTTTCCAGTCATAATGGTAATGATCATAAAAATCATGATACATTTGTAAAAATTGACATATTTTCAGTAATAATACACGCATGATGTAATAATATTCAAGTCATTCATAATATATAAAAACACGATGCGAAATCGAACTTTTAAATATTTTTCGCAAATTGAGTATCATCAATGAACATTATGTTACGCACGATCAGGTTAATACGGCGCGTAATTGGCTGCAGAAAAATCGATATTTTCCAACTAGTTTTCCAGACAAAAAAAGATCAAATCATTTCGACTTTTAATGAATTTCCGTTTGCCGTATGAACGTTTCAAGAGGAATAAAATTTCATCGCAATCGAAAATTGACATTCTGATATTTTTTCTCATTCTGGGCGAATCCTCGATAACAGGGATCGCTATTCCCCTCGCTTGAGAAACTTGCGATGTTCTCGATATGCCACGTTAAACTTTATCGGAGAAAAAAATGAATTCTAGAACCTTTTTCTTTAGAATAAAAAATGGGTAACGAGAAATGGTGTCCGACTGAATTTTTCGAGGATTAAAAGCTTCAATAAAGGTAAATTGAGTTAATACAGAGTTAATTAAATCATATTACGAAAGACAGTGACTTTGAGTTGAGCTGGAGTTGGATTGGGTATTGACGTGTAAGTGGAGCAAAAGTGCTCAAATTTGATCCAAAAGGGTCGAAAATCCTTACATAATATGTGAACGACGAGTTCAAAACAAATTTTCAAGGATATTTCCCTTTCTTACATCCTTTAATTGTGTGTTTGAAATACAGGTACCACACCTTTCAAAATCATCAATACCCCATGAAATCCCGAGTTGATTCAATCCGATTTCGGAACCATACCACTGAATCTCCCGTAAAAAGCCCCTTGCTTCAAGCACGGCTCATTCATCTTGGAGAGAATTTCGACGGCGTCGAAGGAAGCGATGCAATATGCATCACCACAGGTTCCTCCAGCGGCGCATTGCGCAATGCGTTGAGGTTTCGAACGCGAGGAATTGTCGGAAGTTTGAATTGGCGTTACACACCTCGGCAAGTTCCCTGAATTTGTTGCCTTGTTCACGCATTAACGTTAACGCACGAAAAAATAACCAGCCGAGCTCTCACCGCGAATTATCGATTCACTCCGCGTTCCCAATTACAACGAAATTACCGTGCAAATAACGAGCTTTTCGTCGAATTTGGCTCGATTATCAAAGTGAATGTGGATCTCGTTGAGTGCAATTTTTTCAAGTGAGAAATGCCTCCGGATGGAGGTAGTGTGGGTTTTTTGTGTTTCTGTCGCTTCAACCTTTCAGTCGGGTGATTTTTCGACGATCCTTCGACGGATATTCATTCCTGACGATGAAATATTTCCCCATTCATCCACAGTTCAACTCCGCTTTAGGTTTTTTAATTTTGCTCGGAGAAATTACTGGGAGTGCAATGAATAAATCAATTCCGTCTTCTTCCTGACCGGTGCAAAAATAAAAGTCTCCAGGGACCGGGAATGGAAAAGAAAGACGGATGAGAATTTATTGTGGGTTGAGATTTTTTCAGAGCTGAGGTTTTCAATAACTACCTATTGATTAGGGGAAAAAAACGAATTTCTTGTTTACTCAGACGCTGCTTTTTTAAATCGAGTTGGTAGAATTTTATCATTTCTTTCGTTTTATACTTCAATTCAATTTAATCAATCTCCATAATGAAAAAAATTGCTGTACAATTGTCTTTTCAGTCTTATATAACTCGAACTCCAATCGAATTCCTATACTCCAATACCAACACTAAAAATCCCAAAATTAGGATCCACGTTGCAATAACCCTGGCAAAAATAATACAATCGATCCCTTAGCAACCCCATTTTTCCCTCGACTCGATTATTCAACGGGCACGTTCCTTCTCCTCGAGGATGTACATTGAATTTTTTTTCCCCCGGATAAATATCATAAATTCTTAACCCGAGAGGTACGTTTTTTTTGTTCGAAGGGATCCGAACGAATCTCGAAACGCAATGTGCACGAAACTTGGAGATATCGGATTTCGCGTGACTCGTGTATTGAACTCCCGAGAGCGACAAAAACTTTGCAGGCGCAGTCAAATAGTAAGAGTCGCGAATTATCTTGCTGTCTCTAGCGGCGATTCCGGTGTATCAGGGCCCCGAGTGATTTACCCCGGCCGGAATGCACTTTCAAACTGCGCAGCCAGTGCATTCGTTCGCTTGATTAAATCTTCTCGAATAATTCCCATCTCGGGCCGAGTGGCCACTTCAGCGTCTTATCGTCGACATTCGTAGGTGGCTGCGTGCATTCCGTTATCGAATTTTTCGCAAATTCTGTTTTCAAGAGTTTTCCTCGATGTCGGGAAAATGTAGTACTGGGGATGCGAATCGCACATGTATAGTATTCAAAAAGTCCAGTGAAGTCTTATGAGAAAATTCTTCGATTTATTGTCGGGTTTTTCGAGATCGATGATTTCCTGTTATTCGGAAAATTTGCAAGCATTCTTTGGGGCTATTGTGTTGGCAAGTTTTTCGTACAATGAAGTAGATGAAATTGTGCGGAGAGGTAGAATTGAAAAAAATAGGTCAATAAGAAAATTTTCCGACGTTTTTGTCAGATTCCTCAAATACCGTTATTGTATTTCGAGAATTTCCAGATTTTCGAATTCGAAAATTTTAAAGCACCTATTTTTTAGATATTTAAAAAAACGAACCCCCTAAATCCAACCCTCTCCAAAAGATCTCTCGCTTCGACGTTCAGTAATCTCGTGGGCGCGTTGTGAGTACAAATTTCTGTTTATCATGCAGCGCAGCCGTAGCCTGATACGTTCTAAAAAGATTAATCTCATCTGCATATTTCGAAAGCGCCGCGTTCCCGCGATAAGTCCGCTTCTTTTGCGGTTTCGGAGTTGAGAAACTCTGGCCGCAAGAAGAGGGCGAAAAAGAGCAGATACATAGTAATGCTCAACAAAACTCCGGAGGAAATTTCCGGCTTTAACAGGATCGCGTCGTTTGCGGCACCGCGGGACTTTGTTCGGCGATTTTTCTTTCCCCAGCACGCTCGCCATTTTCAGCGCCAGCCAATTCCAAAGCGAAAGGCTCGAATCACGGACAGTTCGAAACAAGACCAATTTCCCGAGATCACAAGGGCACGATATTGGCCAAACATCGCGAGTTACGTCATCTGCATAAAATCTAGAACGACATAAACTTCATTTGAATATTGGAAGTACCGATGATCCCGGGCGGAATCGATTGGATTTGTAATTAAATCTGTATCGATAACGACGGTCAGGATTTATGTGGATTAGACGAAATTTCGATATTCGTACGAAAACAGAGAGGAACGGTGACGAATTATTCATTGGGATGGGGGTTATTGTTCATGGAGATTGTAGTATGGGATGTCCAGACAGTGAGAACAAAAAATCAAGACATGTTCCTCACCTCCCCCCCCCCCCCCCCCCCCCGTATTTGAATTTTCAGTATTATCAAAGTATTTAGAAATTCCAAAACTTCTGAAATGTCCGAAAAATTAAAAATATATAATTAAACCTGTTTAAAATTCACAAATTTTTGAAAATTTGCAAAATTCGTATGTAATGTTTTCTAGATTCTGAAAGTTTTTAATATTTTTGGAATTTTAGAAAATTTATAATGACCAAATACTAGAAATTTCAGAATTTTTTAATATATATTAAGATTTGAAGAAATATCGACATGACCTACATTTTCAAATTTCTCGAAAATCTCGAATAATTCCAGAATCATCAAAATATTCAAAATTTTCCAAATTCGTAAATTCTCATACATATTACAGAACTCTGCAAAATGGTAAAGATTTTGAAAATTTTCGAAATTTTCAACATGTTCGGAATCCTAAAAACTGTTTGAATTTCAAAATAATTGAAATATTTGAAACGTTTTATTACAGTTTTTGAGGACTCATTATTTCCATATTATCTCAAATAAAAGTCGTCCATTCTAGGATAACTCTCAGTTTTCATTGTTATTGTTTTATTCTAAAATTAACAGTTTTAGAACTTATCAAAATTTCAAACTTGTACTACAAAATTCATAAATTCCCAAATTCTAAAATGTTATATACAACAATATCATAGACAAACAAAAACACAGGCAACAAAAACCTCACAAAAACTAAAAACAATGCAGCTTTTACATCAGCAATTCAAACAATCGAATGCTCGGAATGTTCCACCCTCCCCATCCATCACGGACCACATTTTTCAACCACCCCTATCTCCACAACACGTAAGACATGAAATTACGACCAGAATATTTCACGTGATGAGAAACAGCGTTTTTCGAGCTCGTTCTTTCCCATCCTCAAATTTCACGCCGGTGATTAAAAAAAAAAAAAAATGCCGAGCTCACGTCGTGAGTAACTCCTATCCACCGCGAAGAAGGGAACTGCATTTTCTTAAGTAATATGTCGAGAGCTTTATGTCTTGTACAGCGTGCGTACCGTAGTAGTTTGTTATATCACGTTAATCCGGTTAGTTATTCAACCATTATAGCATAGCACGTCTCGCACTCACCTCGCGTACTTAAGTTTAATAAAAAGTTATACGTTGAAGACGTCGTAAGTAGCGGTAGAAAGGCATCCATGAAAAAGTAAATTGCGAAAAAAGAGGCCAACTTTTTTTTTAATTAAAAAAGGCACTTTACAAGTAGCGCTGTATCGCGGGGGACTCTTTTTGCAATATTCGTGAGAACATTTTTTCTCCGGGGGGAGTCTGTGGAACATGTTGGCAAAGGCGTAGGAAGGGGGTAGATTTTACTTATCACACATAATATTCGAAAATTATTTAAGATTCCTGAAACTTTTTCGTATGACTGTTCCCGAATTTTTTACGACATGATTGATCTTTCATTTGTTTTTGAAAATGATTACGTGAATTGGAATGTTCGTAAAATTATAAAGTAGAAAATCCAGCTTTTTCGAGTTTAATTTTGGATTCCGAATTCGGAATGAAACAAATTTAATTAGACTCTTCAAGTTTCAAGGAGTGGTCATTTGAATGGTTACTCCCTTCGAATTATTGTATATTTTTCATAGACCACAATGAATCTACACAAATTTTAAGGTTATTGAGAAATTTCCGGAATCCTTAAATCCATCACAAGAAGAAAGATTCAATAGAGTTTTTATGATGGAAAATCATACGTGTCATAAACTCCTCTCGATTTTATCACTCTATTTAGTTCTTTCAATAAAAGCATTTGAATTTTATCTCAAAGGAAAAAATTACCTCACACTATTGCAATAAAATTCTATCTTGTAGAAAACTGTCAATAAAAATTAGTCCATAATTTCGTACTGAAGTATTCCTTACACGAACGAAAAACTGAAAAAACGCATCACGAATAAAAATTTGATCTTAATAATATCACCCATCACTATCGACATGCCATTATTCCCAACCATCTATATGATCCTCACCAAAATTCCCAACAATCAAAATTCAATCAAATCGCGAAACCAATTCCGAAACTTCAACCTCCTCTCCCAATAAAAACCAGTATGCCCAACTCCATGTGGACTCCAACTGAATCAATATGTCTACTCCCAACACCCTACCCTCAACGAAATTCGTTCCCCCTACGCCACTGTACTCCGGAAAACCTCACACCCGAAAACTAAAAGTTCATACCCGAATGAACTTGAGATATTCGATGAAATTCCGTGTGTCACAGGTGTCATAAATTTTTATATCAGTCTACCTAATCCGACTTCATGCCTGCATGAATCAGCGAGATTAAAAAAACGTTCGCCCAAGATTTCGCCCGCGCACCCGAGAATGATATCTCGGAATAATCAACCTGTTACATCTCGGGAAGAAAGAAGGGTTGAGTTATTTGCCAATTCCGTGATAAACAACTTCAGAGAGCGAAAAAGCGCGGGCGAGCAAAGAGGAGCTACCGTGGATAGTTTGGTTATATTTCGGGGCTGGTTGAAGACAAGTTGTTTGTCCCGAGATAACCGGCACCTCGTTTCACGAACTCGAGGATGTATGTGGTCGCTAGAGCTGAGGGTAAAAAACATCAAAATCCCCGATAGCGCGGTGAAGAATGGTCGCGCTCAATCACGCTGTTCTTGTGGAACAACTCGGGCGAAGAGTGGATCTCAAACGGCAACGTTCCCTTGAAGGAAACTTGGTTGAGTGGCTCTTTAAAAGGGAATGTTGGGCAGGATTTTTTTCGCATCGTACAGAAAAGGAACACTTGAACTTTGATAGCATGGAACCTTTTCGTGATTTTGCAACAAGCAGAGTATCGCACTACACTTGTTGAGAAAACGATGAGTTTTGAAGGTTTCGATCTTGGTTTGAGAGTTTGACCTCAAATTTGGAGCGAAGGTTTGGTTTTCACGATTAATGCCTTGAACTTTGTACATTGAGCTTTCGATTTTTTGTAATTTTGACTCCAAATCGGGAGTCTACTTTGACTTGTTAATATTTTACATTGAAATCGAATGTTATCTTTCAATTTTGAATGGTTTCACACTTTGACACTTTCAATTAATAACAACATATTGTTTGTTTTTTTATTTTTGGATATATTTTCCACTATTTGTCGTAATATTCAAAAATTGGATGACGAAAATGGAATGAAATTCGACATTCGGGAAAAAATATTTATACGAACTAAAGGTGAAACGAAAAACTGTTCTACGTTTGAACCTTTGTACAAAAGTGATACTTTTGACAAACAATATTTCTGTAAGAAACGATTCATGAAAAATTCAACGAGAGAATTTGAGGTACAAATATTGAAAATTCTATCTAAATTTTGGCGAATGGAAATGATACGTTGACAACGATCGGATTGAATTTGATGGTAAAGGAAACCCTCTCAAAGACGTTTTCTTTTTGGCAACCAGGAAATAAAGTTGGATTTTCGCCAAAAAGTTTTTTGGGTGTAAAATAAAATCTCTGGTCTGAATTCTAAATAATGCGATTCGAGTCTAAAATCTGTACTGAAAATCGCGAAAATCATTTGTGAGTATAATTCGTTTCACGGAAGACTAAAAAAGGGAAGCAAGATGCTTGACGCCAAAATCCATTCGGGGTTTATTCGTAAAATGGAAATAAATCGAAATATTTGTATTGAATAAAATTGATGAAATAGGGATTCAAAAAAATATAATTGAAAAATGAGCATTTAAGGATTCGAAACATCGGAAATACATGATATTTAAAAATGGAATGTTTGACAATTCAATCATTCCAACACGTTTTTTAACATTGAAAAATTTTTGATTTTGTTTAAACAGTGAATAAATAACTTGTAATTTTGGAAGATAGAATGGACTATTTGGATTGTCGAGTTTCAGTAAATTTTGATTTCCAGAATTCACAAAATTCAAAAAATGTGTATAAGTTCAATATTTCCTATAATCCTTTAATTCGTTCCGAATCCTAGAAAATATTTTCAATAAAACTACTCATGTTTCCTGTCTCTATTTTTTATTTTCATTCACATTCTCGTAACATTTTTCCATCGACGAAAGTACGCCATACGGATTCATTTTCACATAAAATTTCGCTGCAAAAATACTCGGGAGATTTGCTGCAACACTTTTACGGCACGCAATATTTTTCTTATAATCGGCCAACGTCGATACAGTTTCGCGTCGTAACTATAAACCTTAAGTAGAAATTTGCGTCGAAGAGCTGTAAAGATTCTATGATTTTTTAGCTGCGTCGCGCGAGCTAATTGCGTCTAAAAGTTTTCGTTACTCGGATCTGATAATGAGAGACTTTATAACTAGTTTGACGTCATATTCACCGGTGCTGTCTCGAAAGTACACTTTGTTGTTGCTAATTTTCACGAGAGCACTTTGTAAATAAGATTATGATAGAACCCAATCATAGCAAACATTAAATCTTGGAAAGCACTCCATGGCGCAAAGATTAATGACGTACACAATCAATCTTCTTATTACTGACAAATTTTATTAATTGTTAAGTTCATCGACTTTTGCTGATAAGAGCTTTTAAAAACACAGAGAGAAGTCAAAATCGGTGTATTTTTCACTAAATTTATAAAACAATCGACGCCTTTGCGAAATAAATGACAAATTTTTTCGTTGTCAACAAAAAATTTGACCTTTATTGTTTATAGTGTTGAATATTTGTATATAATTTTTTTCTAGAAAAAGTTCGAAATTTTTCAAACAAACTTCGAGTTCTCACAAACGATGTGATCACCTCGATTGTGAGAAGAGAACAATAACTGAACACCAGTTAAATTTGCGTTGTAATAAACACAAGCGTAAATCAAAGAATAATTGGCAATTTAGAGGGTTTACTGTGTACGTGCAATTATTGCAAGTGTAAACATAATTGAATCGTGAATCGTTTGGTCTCCATTGAATGAGCACCATTTGGTACGAATAATTGAATACTAAGCCCCAGTAGACTTATTAATTCATTAGAATTTATAAGGAATAAAAAGCCGTAATAACAATGAATCATTTTAACGTGACAAGCAATAAATTTTATGCGTAATTTTTTGAAATACCGCGAGGCAACTTTTCATCCGCGGTGGAAAATTGCGGTGATGCGCGAAGCATCAGACAATATTAGCTATGATGTACGAGGAATAAAAAAAGCTTTCACATGCCACGATCGAATTTGTCGCACGCGACGTAAAATTTTTGTTTTTACGATGTTTTATTTTATAGCGATTCTGATGTATTTTGTCACAGTTTGGAAGTTTATAAAGTTGTCAGAGTTTTTACATTTTTTAGCATTTTTCAGTAATGTTATAGTACTTGAGGATTGAATTTTTTTGGCAATCCAGTCACGTATTTTTTCTTTGTGAGCTTTTAATTTGAAGGAACCCTACCAAAAGGGGTGGAAAGGAAATTTCTTGCTTCTCTACGCCATTTCTTTGACATCACAAAATTTTGGATTTTTTTCAAAATTGGTACTTTTCTGAATTCTATAAGAGAAAGATGTACCAGAACTTCGAAAATTTCCAACTATGAGTTTTCACAAATTCCCAGAATATTTCCAAACAAGTCAATACATTCAAAAATAATTTAATAATGTTCCAAGAAACTATATTCATCCTAGGATTTGCGGAATTATGAACATTCTGAATTTTCCTGACTATAGATTTCCATAACTACGCAGTGAAGTTCTTAGGAACCGAGAATAATCGAAATATTACGTATATTTACAAGTATGATTACCCGAAATTGCCCTGAAATTAAAAAAAAACGTTAGTATTTTTCATATTTTAAGAACTTTCAAAGAAGTCCCTAAATTCTAGGATCGGAAAAATGACGAAAGTTTTTCGAATTCCTAAGTACGAGCCTCCCAAAATTGCCAGATAATTCCCAAAAAACTTGAAATAAAATATTAAAAATATCCTAAAAATTTTAGGATAATTCTACTCATTCTCGTAATTATTCAGATCCTAGAATGTGGAAATTCTGAAATTTTTTCATGTCAAATAAATGCCATAGAAAAAGGGACAGACTTCCAGCGTCTCTGGTAAGCGAATTTCCACTACTCAAAAGTTCACCTTACAAAAGGGAAAAAAGGAGGCCGAAGTTTATGCCATTCGCAGTGAAATTATGCAACAATAAATATGTTTCCACATTCACTGCCAGGTATTTGAAAGGCCATTCAAACTAGAGAGTACGGCACTTCTGTCCGTGACAAGATGAGAATGACGATCGTGGTGGTTTTCGTCCATTGCGCAATAGCAAAAGAATCATTCCACTTCACATGAAGCAGGCCATCCGTAAATTTTGTTTCTCGTTTCTCTTTGAAGTAACTGTTATTCTGAGCAACTTTTCCAAATGTTCAAGGCTATCTTTGGTATTTCCAAAAGTTACAGAAAAATTCGAAAGTTTACAAGTATGTTATGTAGTACGCAAGTTAGGATAAATTAATCTCCATTTTTCGAATTCAATCTTATTTACAATTTTCAGTTGTTGACAATTTTCAAATCAAAATATTTTCCGGCATTTCAGCGAGGCTTATCTCTTCAAGCCTTCAGATGATACATAAAATAAGCTTAATTGGAATGTCAGTCAGAACCTTTGACTTTCCCCCTTCGATTTGTCCAATTCAAAAAACAATGACCAAAAACCCATTCATGAATCCATACAAAATCCAACAAAAGCTCGAACCCAACAATATTTTTCAACATCATTCGTTTGTTGTTCCATTCCCGTCTGTTCAATTCTTCAATACAAAACTCTGAACAATTCATTATTCCCCAGATAAGGAATTTACGCGTCCATCGTACCGTCACAAATGACATTGGTCGCAAAAAGCTCCCGATCGATACCCATAGTTATGAAAATTTTGGCTCGCGTTTATCAGCCCCTGTTAATATAAAAGCGTAACGTTAAAATCGCTGGAAAAGCTAGCGACTCTGGCAATGGAATCGGCTCAAAAGTTGCAACGAACGCGAATCGCGCTAATTCACAGTTCAGGAAACGTCGATATTGTCGGCGATTCCCTTTGTCCCGTGATTCTAGAATTAAAAGAGATCGCGCATTGCGACCGGGGGAAAAGCTATTTTGTTTCGCGATATATATTCGGCGTATTTCGATGGATGTCGTTTAATGCTTGCGCTGCAGAGAATGACTCAATCAAAGCCCCGGGCCATGCACGTTGACCCTCAACGTCCTCGAAACTCGACTTATCATTTATCTTTACAATTAATCTGCTTTTTGAATATTATGTATAGCGGGATGGTTTCGTTTGGGTAGTTTTCACGTTGCAATTTTGGTGACTGACGAGAGACGCGATGAACGACATCGAATGGGGACGATTGTTCACGCAATCGGCAAAAATTTAAATATTAAATTTCATATTTGAAAATAATGTGACGAAAAAAAGCTCTTTCGCTTATAAAAACAATACACAATATTTTTCAAAACATTTGATAAAGAAAAACAATACAGGAGACAAAAAATGACCGTAAAAAATGATAAGTTGAAGGTGCATAAATCTGAAAATGTTACTTTATTCGTGGACGAGTAAATAACCGCGAGTCGTGAATGATATCGAAAAAAGGGGAAGCGAGCGTAACGCGAATTGCGCCGTAGGCAATAAATTGTTGTAAAATTTCTTGCGCAAGAAGAAACACATAACTTCGGCATGGACAAAAACAAGCGTGGTCTCTTGGGTCGCGGAGAAACTCAATTTTCTCTGTTCAGCCTGCAGCTTCCTTTCGGAACGAGGTTACTCAGAAACGTACGGTCCGTGCCCAGAACAGAGACGCGGCGCTTTGTCACTCGTCACACTCGTCGCACTTGCGGCTTATAAAATTGTCATTTCCCCTCCGACGATCGTAATTACCTTAGACCCGTGAAAGTACTTTGTGCTCAAGAATAATTATGAATCCTTCACGCATGCGAGAAATGGAAACTCGCGAGCCTGTTGAAATGTAGCTCGATCTTTTTCTTTCGTTGAAGTTCAGTTGGAGCTTTGAACCTTGCGAACCTTAGGTGTAAATCTTCGAAGGCATTTGTTGAAATTCAGTTGTTGCCAACCAAAAATACTTCATATGTCATGAATCAATTATCACTAAAACGTATCAGAAAGTCTCGATTATATCAGCATAAAAAAGCTCTTAAAAAATTAATTGAAAAACCATTTCAGAAAACACCCACGTATAATATTTCAAACCAAACAAAGTCTCGAACAACAGATTTAAAAACTCTGGAAATGACAAAAACTCAGTAAAAAATTATCCACTAACCCTAACCTCCCCATCTTTCTCAACGAACAGCGTTTTTCGCTCTCGTCCAACAAAAAAAGTCAAGAGATGATGCCACAAAAATACACCCCCAAAAACACTATCAAAGATCAAAGATCATCGCTCTTCAAGAGGATTTGTCCACTGAATTTTCGAGTTGAGATTGTCCATTAATTTCCGAAAGAAAAGCTAGGAATGTGGAAAAGCGAAGGGTCGGAAAAAGGAGCCCGCTCGTCACGAACCTTTACCGGAAACGCAGACAAGCATTTGGAGTAATTATACCGACCCTCCTCCTCCCCCGTGCACCCCTTTAATTCTTCTCCGTGCTCTTTCTCCTCAGCCGGCAGGTGCTTTTCACTTTTAATCCGTTTCACGAACCCGTTCTTTTAGCACTTTTCCCGTTCCTTCGCGCGTCTAATACGGCTCCTAATATTAATTGCTCGTGAAAGTTTATATTTATGGCAAATGTTTGCTCCGGGAGCAATTCCGTGGCGGTGTCGGGGTCAAACGCCAGGCATTGGCGTGATAATTGAAGGATTTTTTGTTATAACCCTCCCCTCCCCCCCTCTTTAATGTATGTTATTTGAAAGTGATGTAATTTAGAGCGAATTTTGGATACTTCACTCAACAGGTAATGCAAAATTAATGATCAGGTGAAGTACGTTTCTATGTACGGTGCATTACGTCAATTTCTATAACATATTAATTTATCCCAGATGTAGAGCAAGAATTCCTAGGTTTATTTCTCAGTGTAGCAGAAGTGCACCGAATCCAGGATGTTTTACTTCACACTTTAGAGACTCTTTTCCATAGAAAAAGGAATACCTGATAGCTGAGTTAGGTACCTCTATCCGCATTCCTCACGTACACTCCCAAGATTAGGTTATCAAAAATACATGCTGGTCAGGGAAATTTCCGTAAATCGGCACATCTCCCTCTCGCTTCCTCGGCCGAATATCAGTAAACAGGGAGTGATAAGGCAGTTTCGCGCCCGCGGGCGGCGTTAAAAAATGCACCGCTCTGGCAAAAGTCGGGATTGCCGGAAGCGACCGCGAGGACGATTCCCCGCAGAAAACGGGGCCATAATTGATGTCTCCATAATTTTTAAAGTTCGCATACGCGCGAGATTACGCGGGCGAAACGTCGCGCGATGACCCCGCGCGCGCTTTTTTCACCTTGCCGTATCGTTTTAATCGCGTTGCGCGAAACGAGCTTTTCCCGCGTAACTTTTCCTTCCACGCCGCCCCTTTATTGCGACGTGAAATTTTCAAAATTAGCGCGCCCCCGCAGTCTCGTTTTATCGGTATACAAAAAATTTAGTATCGGCTATCTAGATAACTTTAGAGATCAGCTTGAGATCAACTTTTGCTACTTTTCGAAAACAATATTCAGAAAATTTCTGGATTAAATCGTTGAGTACAGAATGTCAATTTCTCTGAGTTCTTATCGTGTACCACCGAATTTTTATTTTTGAATTTCGGAGTCAAAAGTTTTTCTGACACTTGAATGTTTTTGTTACTGAAATTTCAACAATTCTCTTTTGATAATTCGAAATTACTAGATGACGTAAAATAATCCAAAGCAGGGCCAAAACTCATAAAACTCATCGTTCAGAATTTACAAAATCATGCATCAAATTATTTCTATCACCAGAACCTCCCCAAAACCATCCCATATCCTCACTATACACTCGTCTCCCAACAAAAACCACATTCAAATCGCGAAACACTTGACCCAGAATCAATTATCGAAACCCTCTGTAGATATTTCAATTAAAATCAGCGGAGCCTAATTGCACTGGAAATTTATGCGAGTACCGTGTCGCATTACTTTACCAGCGGCACAATCGCGCCCCGAAATCATAATACAATCCCCCTTCGTGCGATGCATTATCAAAAACTGCACGGGTCAACGAATCCGTTCCCCACACGAAATATCGCGCTTTTCCAGGAAGAAAAAATTTTCCTGCATCCGATGAACATTGTATAAATGTCCCTTGATCCGTTCAAAAATGCCATCGATCCAATTAATGGCGTCGCCGTAATTCACGCAATTACCCGCGTTCAAAGGGGCGGGCTATTGATAGCAATTTTTCGCGGCGCGCAAAAATCCCTCGCCATGAAACACGCTTTTGTTCCGTGGAAACCCAACCCTGAATTATTCCCATATCGCTTGTAAAACTTGGCCTACCCCCGTAATAACAATATTATCGAGTGGGCTCGCGAAGTCAAACGCAGGATTTATTAGTTCTCGTTGTACGAAAGCGTTGTCGGTTGGGGTTCTATTAAAACGCGATAATGGATTGATAAACAGAGTCGCCCGCGTAAATACTGGACAATGAATCGAATGATTCTGTCGCGCATATCGCGTCGGGGATTTTAACGAAACTGCGTTTTCCCGAGATACAGTGCGCGGCGTGAAATACGGATGTCATAAATTATCGGCCGACTTTTTGAGCGTGATATTTCCTACAGAGCTGTCATTTTCGGATGCGCATTCGGCAGGAGAAGGAGGGAGGGTGAGAATGGAGCGATAGTAATTTGTAGGGGGAGAAATGATAGGGGATGAATGACGCATTTGGGATGTTATTTGGAAAGTGGGATGGGATGAAGGTTTTTACTATGAGTCTAAATTTAACTATTGCGAATAGTAGGGACTCATTTTACGAACGGAATGATTTTTTTTCTATATCAGATGATGAAATTAATGGAAAATTGACTATAAAAATAGTTGAATCATGAACCATTATTCCAAATCAAAGTTTGAACTACTCATTACGAAATCGATTTGTTCTTCAAAACATTAACTGCAAATTTCCAACCGTTTTCAGATAATTTTGAACATAAAATGAACTTTCACCGACGCTTTGTTCTTTGCCAAAGGATGGAGATGAGAAAACTTTATTGCGCCCAAGTTACGCGCGACAGTAGTATGAACTCGTTTTCGTCAGACGTCGGGACTGGCATTGCATTCATTCGACGTGGTAAAGATAAATACGACCCCTTTACATTTCAATGGAGCGGTGTCCCTCCGGCTCGAGCTTCCTCGCGTGTTCCACGCTCCCTTGCCTTTTATCAAGTTGACCAGAAATTGATGCGGCGTCACTCTGTTTCACAGGGCGCGCTCATTTCGCGAATGAGAAGTTGCCGCTGGAAGACAGTTCGGGCTGGCCGAAGTTTACACGAGGGAACTTTTGAATTATCTGCGTTTCGAGAGAGTTTGTCAGAGTTCAATAATCCGGGAAACGTGACAGGTGGAAACTTCGGTTTTGAACGTGTCGGAAATGTATTGAATCGTGGTTTGGAAGAGAGATGTTTTGGGGACTGATGATATTCGAATTGTGGTGGTTGTTATAAGTTCTTCAAAAGAAGATAATTTCAAACTATCAAGAAAAGTGTAAGTCAATTTTCCGACGTTGAATGAATGAGAGGAATTATTGGTTTTTCGTGTTTCACCTAGAGTTGATATTTTATGGGATATAAATATTCATATCTTATAGTACAAATGTACTATGAATGTAAATAAAATTAAAATCGACTAAGGAAATTTTTTCCCATAACATAATCGATAATTTTCACGTGAAACAACCAATAAACGCGAAAGACATCCTTTCCGCATCGACTGAACGCAACGCTTCCAGCGCCTGACAAAAACAAGTTTATACTACTGTTTCGCGCCACCTACAAGTAGATAATGTCGCGAAAGGGCGGGACGACATGCGCTCGCTTGAACGCTGTATTAGCTCGCTCTATTGTGCAAAGTCGATGGCAATTTAACAGTGATACAGCCAGCTCTAAGTTTCTTACCGAAACTCCCTCGCGAATGGCACTCCAGCATTTGCATTTAAAGCGGGCCTCGCACCGAGGACGTTGATATATCCCGTCTATATCGCACCGAGAATCAGCATTATTTATCGTTCGAATTCCCGATAAGTCATCCCGATTCGGATCTTACCCATTTCGATGCAGAACTTCGCGCTTTTAATAACCTCCCCCTTTTTCCGTCCAGACGCCTAGCACCCCTTGTTCCTATTTCTTTTTAAAAGTCGCTCTCGCGTTTCTTGAATTGTTTTTGACGAGTTCCAGTGCTTGCCGTCATTGAGTCATGTTGAACGTGTCGAGTGAGTTTTCGTTTTTTTGTAGGGTGGTGATTGATGTGCTTGTGTAAATTTCTTTTTAGATTATGAGGAAATTGAGATGTTTGAGGTTCGAAAAATAATTTTCAGTGGATACAGATTTCATGATTTCGAGATATTTGTTGATCTATAATATATATATTTTAGTAGTTACTGTACATATATTTTATCACACAAATGGTTTCATTTTTTCCTTTTGTAACGTATATTTTCTGTTTGATATTCATATTCCCTTTTATAACGCGTAATATTCAAAAGAATAACGCGTTTGCAATTTTTCAAAATTCCAATACACCACTCCAAACATCTGAAACATCTCAAAATTTGGTGAAAAGAAAGGAACCATAAATCAAAACATCAGTTACTTCAGACCCTGCCTGAAATTGCAGAAAAAATGCGCAGACCCATAACTTTTGAATGTGCCGTAGAAAACAAATGGTTCGAGTAAAAGCATCATAATGTTGCACCGCAACGCACAAAATACTTCGCCTTCGTTTCCCGCATTTTCATTACTTTCCGTATTTTTCATGAAGTGCTAAATGATAAAGTGCTACTTACGTGGTGCAGTGAAAGATAACGTCCTGTTAACACAATTTTTCTTCGGCCTTCCAGACACCTTACATTTTTAATTACATGCTAACGTTGAAAGCGGACTGGAAGCTGTAAAAAATTGATCAGATACTTATTACATTACTGCGTTTCATAGTAAGTACCCTCATTAACGTCTACCTACCACGACAAATTTCATGTTTAATGAACAATGCTCTCAGAAATTTCCGTTTCTTTGCATTTATGAAGCGGTAATTTAACAAAGCCCGAGGTTTTGCGCTGGAAATTTCAATTCGAACAGAATATTTTTTCATACGTGCAGAGAATATAAAATTTTCCATTGCCTGTTCCTTTATTTGCTAAATCAAATATAATCGCTCACAATCACTTGATTACAAAAATGACAAAAGCTCTTGAAACTTAAATTACATCTTTTCCAACGTATTATTTCTAGGGTCGCATGTTTAGTGCGATAAATAAACGTGGGAGAGAGGAAAAAACCCGGGTAACACGCGAAACTCCGACAGGTATGAAAAAAGAGGCGGAATATCGCCGACGTTTTTCGTACGCGTCATCACGTACGAGCGTTTCACGCTGCGCCACCTCGACAATCTATGCCGATAAAATTTCATTCGGCGTCCAAAATCAATCGCCAATATTTTACTTTGTTCCACGCAACTTTTTTTTCGCAAACATAAAATCGGTTCCCGTTCCTTTTTCCCCCCGGAAAAAATGGAGAGTGCTTTTTAGATTAGTGTTCGAGTTTTATTGGCGGTGGGTTTTGAGATATGGAAGATGAAAACGATGTGTGTTTCCGCGATATTTATGTTTGGACGGTATTAACGTTTTTCTCTTGTAGTATCGTGGCGTGGTATGTAGGTGTGAGCATTTTTGTTCGACTGAGTTGTTGCAAGCATGAAAGAGGGATTGGGATTTACACTAGTTTTTCCGATATTTTTGTTGTTGGATTACGTTTATTTACGTTATTTTGGAAAATGAAATTGATATCCCAACTTCTTTTTACATCCGATTATGTAGCTACTACATCTATTTAGTAAATTTGTTTGAAATTCTAGAATATTGTCCAGTATCGTTCGAAAAAATCCGTTATTAAATGCAAAATCACGTTGAAAATTCTCCGAAAAATTCTTCTATTAATAAATAAAACACATATAGTTAATTAAATGCTCCAAAAAGCAACAATTCTCAAGTCGGCGAGAACGCAGATCGCGCCTTATGAAAATGAAAGCTGTATCGACGCGGGCGCGGCGTAATTCAGTTGCAACTTTCGTCCCGATGCAATTTTAGCCTTCCTGCAGTAGACGTCCCGTAGCTTTGTTGCGCCAACTTTGTAATTGACTCGAAATAGAGACGCGGGCTTGCAAATTCCTGGGGCGAAAACTTTAGCACGAGACCCGAATCGTAAACATCACGGGGATCTGCAGCCTGGTTCCAGGGTGACCACTCGACCCCGCGCTCGGCGGTCTCTCGAGATCGTCGTACTCTGATAACCTGGAGCCACACATTATTCACCAGCTGATACACGACTCTTAGGCTGACAATGAAAACGACGTCGTCGGGAACTACCCCAGCTGATGAAAACTCGAGTCACAAAATTTTCTAGCTTCGCGATGGGGTTGTTGATATTTTTTTTGAATATCACTATTTTTGATTGGATGAAGTGCAATTTCACTATTTAAATAAGCGTCTCCAAATCTTGAAAAAATTTTCTAAAATACCCTATAGACCTTTTTTTTTGTAACCTAATGAAGTTTTTGTGAAACTTGGAATATTTTCAAGGTTTTCCACAAGAGAAACCTTCAAAAGTATTGACACCGATAAAATATCAACAATTTTCTTTCACGACACAGAAATGTAAAACGCAAAAAAAGAACCCCAAGAACAAGTTTTCGAGTCGTAGCCGAATTTCCCGAAAGTGCGAAAAGGTTGATTGAATATCCAGACGCTGAAAGAGCTCTCAAGCTTGCCTTTCACGCTTCCTGGGAACAAGGGCGAACTGCTTGGATCCAATATTCGAAATATATTTCGAAAATGGGGCGCGTTTAAAAACTTTTCCCGAGAGCACTTTGGCGGGATGAAAAACAAAAAAGTTCTCGGTGGGGAAGTCGGTCGCCGGTGAAATTTTGCGTGCTGCTTCGAACGCGTTTCGGAGTTGAGCACATTCCGGGGGAGTCGGTGCGGGTTTTTTTGAGGATCGAGGTTTTTGAGAGTTTCAAGAGTTTCTGGGGTAGTTCAACAATTTACACGCATATTTTGTTGAAGAAAATGGAAATCCTTAACCCGGCGAAAAAAATTAAAACAAGGTGGGACAAGAAATTTTAAACAGTTCTCTTAAGTAGCAGAAGCTCCCATTAAATTTGTTTTCTGAAATTTTCCAACAATTCGAATCTCAGGTAATCGCATAGTCATCTTTTAAATATTCTGAAAAATTCGAAGATTTTCACGAATTTTTTTAGGTTGAGTCTAAGGCAGACCTAATCATAAGCGGTGAATAATTGAGACCACCTCATAAAAATTATGCCGAGAGGGACATTGTTAATATAATATATATCAAAATTTGCGAGGGTTGGAGACACGCCGGCGGTCGAGTAATTTGCATGGACACCCTGCGAGCTGAAGAGGTCGCGTGTTCCGGACAGCTTTATCGCTCCCTTGCGGCCACGTCGCCCCTTCGCGCCTGGGGAGAAGCGCTCGCGGCTTTGAAGCGCCTCGTCGATGGGCACTCCTGTAGAAATTCAGGGAGCTGCGTAATATCTCATTGATCAGGAACTCGGGCTCCTTTGCGAGCTTGATACCGAGAATTTCCGTCAACTGTAAGATCGCCTTAGGCTTACCTACTTAAGACTCGAGGAGAGTGCCCTAATACAACATATATGTATATCTATATAAAAGCAGTGCGCTAATTATGAACCACCTCAAGTTCGGTTATTACGAATATCCCACGTATCTTGTAACTCTATCTTATAAGATGTCCATAGACCTTAATTATGAGTGCATGAATTCCTTATGGGGCACCATACACTAACCTTATAAATTTTCTGCAAATTTGTAAAGTGACCTAATAAGTTATCGAGAACTTATCAGACCTTACAAGATTTAAGTCCGTAAATTCAAACTTCACATCATTTTGGACTCCAAAATTTTTACCAATATAAATTCAGAGTTTGGAAAAATGAATGATTCAAATACTTGGAAAATCTAAAAATTACGATAGTGAATGGACAAATTGTATTCGATAGTACTGAAATGTAGATAAATATTTCGATTTGTCAACTCAGTGACTCCGATATTATTCCATGGAAATTCATAAATTTGACGTTTTTTCAAACGTTATTCAGAAAAATAGGAAACTTGAAAATTTAATGCTTTTGCTCCACAATTCCCCCCCCCCTTCCAACCCCAATAAAATCGAGTTGAAATTGACCTAAACTCCATTTTTCGGAGTATCATCCCCTATAATCTATGAAGAGATCAAAACAAGTCCAACAACTCCTAACTCCCTGTCGACCCCCTCGAAGGTATGACCAGAATCAATAGATCACGGGGAATCAAGTGTCCGCGGCCTTTGCCGACGGAAAACAACCCTCGCGATATTTGCAGAACTCGAGCCAAAGGCACCAAGGGCCAGCCCTTCAACGAAATCAAGCCAACCAAAGGGACGCTTCAATCGAGCGAAGCATCCCGAAGACGCCGTCCAACTTGGCTTTTAAGCCCTGGAAAAGCTCCGATCTGAAGATGCTTCGAAGTATGCTCGGTCGACGGAGAATCCGGCGAAATAACGGAGACTCCGCACAACGCCGTTTTTTCTTGTCTCGAGAAACCGAGATCGGGGCTTTGGAAACACGGGTTCGTTGGGAAGAACAACTTTATGAAGGGCTTTTGATGAAGAAGACAATGGAGAAATATCTCCTTATAATTTGAAATAAATATTTCAAACTACTCCATACCAGTAGAGTTTGGAGAGTCAAAATTCCTGAAATCAGCACGAAAAAAATGGCTGTCTTCACTTTTATTGAAATTTTGAAAAATGTTAACCCATGACCATCATAACAGGCAGGAAAAATTAATGAGAAAAATTTTACATCATTATATAATAAAATTTTTGTTAACTTCACAATTTTTCTTCTCAAGACCAAAAAAAGCAAAACTGTTTCCGCGGTAGAAACATAATCTCCATAAATTATTCACATATTCATGAAACAATATTCTCCTGAAAACACGCGGGGAATAAAAGTAATGATTTTCATGGAACCTGAAGCGCGAAAAAAGTTGCGCCCCATTGGGAAACATTCGCTCTAATGAAAAAGATTACCGTGCGTTACACTCGAAGAAAAGCTCGATTCATTAAATTACGAAGCTGTAAAAAGACGCAGAACCTAATTAAAACTCAACAAGCAAAAAACGTCTCTGGAGAAAACTCGTAATATCTTCAATGAAGCGTTGATATTTATTTCTCGATTACCCCCTAAACTTCGCGATCGATTGAAACTTCAGGCAATCTTTCATACTCCATCAGAATCGCAGAGAAAAAAAAACACATCGAGCCGTGAAATTTTCATCTGCTTCCCGATGGATCTTTAGGGAACGTAATTGCGAAAATACTCGAGTTCGTTTATAAGCTCCTTCATTCTATTTGGTAACAATGGAGCACTTTCAATATAATAGAGCGCAACTTTTAAATGCTGATTCCATTGATGTTCGCTTCGCAAAGCTGAACTTTCCGGCATTGCTTCGAAGAAAGCTTTTAAAGCTTCGGATCCTGGAAAAGATTGGGGAAAACGCCGTTTCTTTCGTCGCTCTTTTTTCGGATAATTTTCCTGGGAGGAAATATGGTGATTGTGGAGGAGATAGAGGAAGAAGCCTTTTTTGGGAGGACGGAAAAACGTCCACCCTGGTATCACAATGCTCCGGCCGAGACTTGGGAATCGAGTGCTTTAAGAACCTTTGCAAGTGAAAGACCTAGAACCTTTGAGCTAGTTTATAAACCCATTGGTACGTCGGGTGGGGAATTTGTTTCTCGCTAATCGTGTTCTGCGTTTCGATTGGTGCGATTGTTCCCGAAAGTTCGAGGAAAGCGGAAAATTTGGAAAGCAGAGGTAAAAAACTGAAGAGAGATAGAATATTTAAGCTTCATATTCTGCAAATGTAGCATTACCTATTCGTTTTTATCACTCATAGTAATCGGTTTGAGAGGATTTCTTATTTGCAGAACTTAAAACAAAACTCATTAATGAACTAAGCTTCCTCCCATTCCACTTTGCTTGAGTTGATTGAAAAAACGTTCCCTCAGACAGACCCTTTCAAAGTTCAATCAAGAAGAAATATGAGCCGCTGTAAAGAAGAAAAGAAACTTGTCTGTTCTTTCTTTCCAAACGAAACAAATTCCTTGCCTGGCAAAGAGTCCGATTCTCGTATTTCCAAAGAGCAAAGTTCGCCCCGTCGTGGCAAATATTCCAGAAACACGCTCGGATAATTATGAAAAATGGTAATTGCAGAATTGCAAAATATGCGGTGAGCGAGGCTGACACGCATCAATGCAGTTTCGCAAACGTATCGGAAAAGTTGCGGAAGAAAACAAAAGGACTGAGAGAGACCCTGTTTAAAATTTCATGCGCGCTCGTTCGGCGGCTTTCCCGATTTCGCGAGGGAACGAGAAAACATGCCCTCTTGAAAAACTTGGGAATGTAAATTCCACACTTGAGTCGCGGATTATAGCGATGTTTCTTCGATGTTGCTGTTGTGAAAAGATTGGAAATCTTACGTTTCGATCGAAATGGCGAAAGTTTTTAATGTTGAATGATAGACTGGAAAAACGATCATGTATGGCCCCTGGATGCAAAAATATATTTCTCGTTACTTTTTTAGTATTGACTAATGTCATTTTTTTATTTTTTTCACTTGCTTCTAATAGAATAAAATTTTTTAAATTAGTTTTGCCATTATGAAGAGAGTATGCGAAAGTTTGAAAAAAAAGTAAAATATTCGTGTATCCGAAAAAAATGACATAAAAAAAGTGGAAAGCTCGAGCAGTTCCCATTAACGAATCACAAGCGTAGAATGAATTTATTTGAAAAACAATATTATAAAAATCAATGAGAAATAATGAAAAAATTTTTTTGACCTAAAAGAAACGTATGTAATTGAACAGTACAAAATGAACACATTGAGTAATAAAAAACCTAAGTCTGAAAAAAATTAATAGTACGAAATACTGCAGCCAAAGTAAACGAGCGTAAAATATTTCATCGAAAGCGAAGTACTTGTCAACAACGTCAGAATATGAAGTAGTTCAAATATTGCTGCTGAGTGTACACTGTACAGTATTTATAAAAAACTGGGTTGTTAAAGTTATTCACTAGAATCAAATATCGAAGCCAAAGGAAGAAGTGAAAAGTTTCGCTTAAACCGAAGAACGGTTTAAACGAGCAAAGGTTTCAAAAAGCGAAAAAATGAATCCATGTTAATAAGGAAGAAGTCGATTATTTAAAAAATGTAATGAAAAATGGCTGAATTCAAAAGAAGCGATTATGAAAATTATGGGAAAAGCTAAGTACAGAAGATTTCGAAATTTACATCGGAAAATACTATAGCCTAAATGAAACATAATTTTCGTTGGATACAGGAATGAGTAAAATCAACAAAAATGAGATTCATATTAAAAAATGAATATTATGAAGAATACTTAATGAAGAAACATAATTATATTTAGTTAAATGCAAAATTTTTGAATTTGTTTTTCACGTCATCGAGAACATAATAAACTACATACTTTTGGTGAAATTAAACCGTCATTTTTTTTTGCTATTCAATTTTCAAGATTTCTTGACCCTGGATAAAGCCCTGCTCTGAAACATTTTTTTTTTCTCGAAATATCGAAACCAAGCAAAGAAAACCATTCTCTACCACTCTACCTTTCCCGAAAACAAAGATAAAAGCTTCACGCGCGATCAAACATCGCATCGAATCCCGAAAACTTAATTTCTTGTCACCGCCGGCATCACGTTTGATCGATTGTTCGAAATCATCCTCCGAATCTCGCGCGCAAAACAAAGCCCGTCACAGTAAATTCGATTATTTATTATTAAACAGGGACGAGCGCGCCAGTAAATTTCCATCTTGGCGTCGGCTCTCGTGGGAAATCTAATCGACGCTTTTCAATCTTTTTTATTATGAAATAATTCACCCAGTGACCTCAATCCCCTGGAAAAAATCATACTGGATAAAAAATCGCGCAACTCCGCCGCAATCAAGCTTTTTTTCGCGCGATGAAAAAACCGGCTTGCCTGAAAGCTCGCTTCGCGGTCGCGTGGGCGAGTTTGATCTTGCGCAGCAAATCTTGGGAGTACAGATCGCAGGGATTTCCGGCACGATAATGCGTCGCGGTTTCGTCTTCCGTTAGCAGCACGCAATTCCACGGAGTCCAGTCTTTTTCCGCCTCGAATCGCGCCAATCGCAATAAATACACATCGCGGTTCTCGCTGATAACGGAGCAAGCGCGCCAAATATTGTTAACGAGATAATAAACGTCCGGCAATTGCATGATGTACGGCGCGTTCGAAAAACTATTTCGTTTCTGCTCTTCCGCGCGTATTCTGTCGAGTGCCAAGATGTAAGGCTCGAAATTTATGGGGCCGGCATTCCTCTGTCGCGTGCGCAGACAATCTGCAATTTCGGGAACAAAAATTGACGACTCTTAGACAAAATCGCAAATGTTTTGTCAAAAACCACGTGATATTGATTCAAGAATTGCCCTACTGTGTTGTTACCCCTTGAAATAATGCACTGAAAAGGGTTATAAACGTAATTAGAGCTAATTTCGGTTTACTGGATAATTTGAATGTTGTCCTAATATATATAGGTTTTAATCTAACTATATACGACTGTAACTATCAATATTAATCAATTAATCAAAAATTCTGATTGTTGTCTTTTTCGATGTAATTTTAATGAGTCAATAATGTTGATATTACGACCATTACCCCTGAAGTGTTCCACTTACCTGTTTTCAAGGAGCGTCGAAGTAGTTCAAGTCAGCGCATCGTCAGACGTCGCGAAACTCCAAGGCGTACAATCGATCTCATATAAGCCTGATCTTGATTATCGATATGTATCGAATTTCTCGCACGGTGCTTATCGAAAACAATCGATACATATCGATAGTTAAGACCAGGCATGTATGGGGTCGACTGTACAATACTATTAAAATGTTTCAACATGGGATGAAACATTAAAAAATCACTACTTTTTAATAATTTTACGTCATTCAATTTTGAAAAATTCTCGAAGTAGTAAAAGTATTACAACTCGAAAACAAATCAACAATACAACTTTTTCTTCCTCGATACACGAAAAATTGTCTTCCTCATTTTCAAAGTTTCCCAAAAAAAGTATCTCCCTGTCCAGCGCCGCATAATTTACCATGAATAAACATCCAACTTCCCGTCAGCTAATTAACTTCTAACTATGTTGTTAAGGAAAAATTGTTGACGCGAAATTGTTTGTTTCTTCATCGTGACAGGCCGCAAGAGTTTCGGGCTTTTTTTGCTAAGAGCACGAAAAAAGCGTGGAGTCAACGCGAAAAGTTCGAACGCTATTTCCCAAGTCGGGATAAATTCGGAAAACTTTTTTTCCCGCTCGAGAGTCGCGAAAGATCCCCGGTCGCGTATAAGCCCCTCGCAATTAAAGCGCTTCAACTCGTCTCCCTGTTTATGCAAATGCGTGTTTTCCAGTTTAACAATGCAGATATTAAATAATTTAACGGGCGTTTACTTTCGCACAGCGACAGTTTTCGTGCCCTGGCGTATATCGCGAATCTCCGCCCGGGAAGGAGCTTTTTGCATGCCCTGCATAATGCCGCGTTTTCCTCCAATGGTTTTTCCAGCGACGCTTTTTTCCTGTTTCCCGATGCGCAACCGCACGTACCTCCTTCGTCGAGGGCGGACAAAAAAACTCCTGTTGCAAAAATCAATCTTACGTTGGTAATCCGGAAAATCCTTGGTTAGAATTCAGAACGCATCGTCCCCGACTCCGGGATTTTCCGTCGTTTTTGCGTGTTTGGGTGCATACTTTGTGAATGAAATGATGTCTGCTCGAGTGCGACGTTTTTCACAATGAATACTGTCTGAGTTCTGAGGATATTGCAAAGTATTCTTTGTTTCCGAAATTTTCTTTTTTGCGAAATGTTGTGAAATTTTAATTCCTATTCAAAAGACTTGGAAAATATGCTTTTTCGCGAAATTTTTAATATTGTTGAATCTCCGCACGAATCGACAATTTTTCACGATTAGAAAAATGTTAGAATGTCTAAGATTGCGTTTTCCGAAAAATGATGTTCAAATTTTGGATTCCTGCAAATTTTAGATTAAAATTCGAAGATTCCAAAATATGAAAAAAGAAAGATTCTTAAAAAATCGTAAAATTGAACTATCCAATACAAAATTTAAATTTCATTAGCAATTCTAAAGTGTTAATATTTCGATGATAAAAATCAAGAAATACGACGTTATAATATGAAAATTCCGAAATTCGTCACTTCTAAAAATAATATGTCCAACATCATAACTTTGCGTCATTAAACTTGTTTTTCTACATCAGTCAAGAAAATAATCCTAATCACTCCAACTTTTTTTTCCCAGAGAAATTCCGACTTTCGCCTCACCTCTGATTCTTTTCCTCAAATATTCCATCCGCGGCCATTCTATTTCCCAACGCAACAACTCGATTTCCCGATTCGATAAACGGATTAATTCTTTTGCGAAATGGCAATCGTGGGCTTTGAAAAGATCCTTCAACGAAACGACAATTTCGATTCGTTCCTCGACGCTCACATTTTCGTCGTCCAGTTTATCGAGGCTATTTTTGTACGATCGCGCCAACTGCGTTCGAAGAGTGATCATCTCTATCAACAACCCTTTGTACCCGGTCCAGCGCGTGGCTTTGCAATTATTTTCCAAAATACTTAGACGTTTCCTTTTAGAAATTTCGTTTTTCACAGAATTACGATGCTTCTCAATATTTCTCAACGATTTCGTGGTTTTTGCCAAAACTTCGAGCTTAAATTTCGGCGCATGCGATGTCACTGACGAAAACAATAAATCGAAATCTCTCGTGGTCCAAGGGTGAGATTTTCGGTAATTTTCATATTCGTGAATTTTTCTGTATAAATAAAAAGTCTAAGAGAGTCTAATTTTTCCAGAAAAACATTTATAGTGGAGTTTTTATGCAAATTTAAAAATATTCAATTTCAGCAAAAATCCTTAAATTATTCTACCGTTTGGAAATTTTCCAAATCATCGAAAATTTGTCAGTCGCCCAATCGTGCAATTTCTCCAATCTTAGAAAAAATTCATTATCTTTCGAAATTCGAGAATACCAACATCTCGAAAAAATTTCAAGTTTTCAAAAATGCCGTCAAAATTAATTTGTTTCGAGAAATATTTCGAATTTGCAAAATTAAGCCGAAACTTGAAAAATCACAAAATTTTGTAAAATCAAAAAGTAGCAATGCTATAAAAAATTTCAATTAAATTAGAAATTAGTAACAAACAAACTTTAATATTTTTCAATACTTGGCACGCAAAGCTTTTTCCTCTTCATGTTTTCTGCAGTCATCGATCATTTTTCGATACGTCGCTGCGCATTTTTTGACAGCCTTTCGCAACAAGTGAACTCTGTAGGCCCTTTGAATGATTCTGGCGTGGAAATCATTTTTCTCCATTATTTCGTCATACGGCGTGTAAGCCTTCACCGAAAGAAATTTGTCATTGATAGTTGACACGTGACAGTCCGTTCTATGTATTTGCAATGTTTCAAAAGTTATTACTTGAGCTTTTATTCATTCGAAATCAGCAGCGTATACGCCGCTGGAAGAAATACACTCAATGACATTTAAGAACCATGAAATACTGTAAAACTCAACCAAATTGAGCACATATTCATAGAATATTTTTAATGAAAAATTTCGAAAAATCAAAATAGGGACTTTTCAAAATTTTGGTAATTCACATCCTATATTCTAGAATTAATAGTTTTGGATATAAATAATTCTTGAAATATTTCTAAAATTCCATGTTTTTTCGATTTTCACTGAGACATGCTGGAAAATCGCAGTCAGGAATTTTCGGAATTCCGGTAATTTTCTAAATCGAAGAAAGAATAATTTTTCTCCACGTGTAAAAAAAAACTTCTTTTTACACAAGTAGAGAAATCAGTCACTTTATACACGCAAAACAGTGTAAAAAACTGACATTTTTTCGAGAATAATAAAAAAAAAAAACATCATAAAGTATAAAAATTGCATCCACTTACCTCCACATTTGAGTACCACGATGGCGAAGCGATTGCGTGTCTCGTTCTTGAGTTTCCACAAAATGCATACCTCGAGTGCAAACATTCTTGCGCGCGATTCGTCTCGCGCCCGTTTGGGATTCAGCATTTTTGTACTCGAGGCCGGAAATCCGGTGCCTCCAACCGCCCAAGCACTGCTTCTTCACAAGCTGCGTCCCCGACATTTCGCGACAATTTTCAAGTTTCAAATTGTTTATTGATTTGATTAACCTGATTACAGCAGGATCCGTTTAACCGTGGAACAACAAAAACTGACAAAAACAAACGAACGCGGAGTGAAATTAGCGGAAACGAACTTTATATACATCGGTGGAAAGTTCACTTATTGAAGAAATTCGCGTCGCTTTGTGGGATTTTCCCAATCATTTTTCAGTAATTGGAAAGTTAATTAAGGATACATCGGACGGATTTTACTGGGCATTGCAATGAAAAATTCCAGGGAAATTTGGGCGAATTTGTGTAGTTTGCATTGTTACAGTTTCAGGTTTTTTTACACTGACCACGCTGAAAAAAATATTAAACGCTCTTGTAAAATACAAGTATTTTATTTCTCATCTGCACGGTGCGCTATTTTGACAATAATCCCATCTTGCGAAAATCTCGGTAAATTCGATATCAACGCACAATAACTCATGGGAGAATAATTGCAGCGTCATTACCCCCAACAAATCGCCGCAATAATTATCCATCGTCCGTCTACCGCCGCAGATCCCCGAAACGAGATCGAACCGATCACAAACACGCCCATAAAACTAATCAACAAACCGAACTCAACCGCAAAATTTGATATTTGCTCACGACTCAATGCGTGTTCCAAGACGTTGAAACTCGCGGCTAAAGCTTATATACAACAAAATCTATCGGATTGTCTTCAGAATTGCGACGAGTTTGGGGAGTAAAAACATTTACTACGGATAATAAAAGTCGACGGCACCTGCGGAGTGTAACAAAAAGAACTGTAAAAAACGGAAGTTACGTCATGATTGCACGGGAGATATTAAACTTCCTTGGACGGTTAAAGTGAATCACAAGAAACTCGTGTGAACGGAACAGAAACACTTGTATTTTCAACTATTTTTCATAAATAACTTAATATTTAAACGAGAAAAGGATCAACGAAAGTTTTGCAAATTATGCGAGCTTGATGAGGGGAAAGTGGTGGTGGCACGAAAAGTCGAAGACCAATGGTTCCTTGGAGTCCTTTTTGTGGCCGTCGGCTAATAATTTCAGGACGATGAAATTCGTTTTGGCCACTTTGAGAAGAGCATTGATCTGTTAAATTAAAAAATTCATTCATTCATTACCAACAAGACTGCTTTATAAAAACATATTTTGGATGAATCACAATTTTTAAAAACTATTAAATTCCAAAATTTCCAAAACATCGGAACACAAAACTTTCCAAATTTTCAGAACTCTCAAGCTTCCAAGATTCCAAATTCTTCAAAACCTGAGAATCTTCAAACTCCAAAATTGTTCAAAATTGCAAAATTCTTCAAAATTATCCAAATTTTTGAAATTTCGAAACTTTAAAATATTCCAGAACTGCAAGCTTCTATACTCGCGCGTGAATTACTGAAAAATATATATAAACTTTCAACAAGAATCCGAACATTTTTCTAGAGAAAAAATGAAATTCCCCGACGATTCCGGGGTTTCCAGGTGCGTAACAACCCTGCCAGAATGTTTTTTAATCATCGGATTTTTTCGCGATAAAGAATCGTCGCAATAAACTGAAAAGTTCATCAAAAATTGCAAGGTTAGCTGCTCGTTCAAGTTCCGCGAAACTATGTTCCCCTCGATTACACGCCCGATTTTGCACCGGCGCAAACACGATAAATCAGGTGGATTCGATTAGCGGGAGCTTTTATCCCGCGCGAAACTACGCAAACAACGTATTTTTTTCGCGATTCCGCGCTTTCGCGTGTTCTTGGGATATTTTTGGGCGACGGGCAATTAATCATACGTCGTTTTTCAAAGGGCCATCGATTACCTCGCTCACGGTGTTTGCGTTGCCCGGTGAAAGAGTTAACGCCCGCTCCAGGACGTGCTTCGCGTGCCCGAAGTGCCTGCATCCCGCCAAATAATGGCTATCGCTCGTCAGGTGTTCCTGAAAAAAATTCATCACTGTGTTGTAAAAAATCAGTAACTTGCATAATGCCAACGTGACACGGAATTTCGAATCTGTAATCAATGGCCCCTAGTAAATCGGAAGTTGCCTTTAAAATGTAACTTGCAAAATCTGTTTTTTTTTTGTTTTTTTCAACTCAATAATTTTTCAACTCGTGTGATTCTGAAACGCACATTCGTTGAAAAATTATACATCACAGTAGTCGCGAAATGTACTTTTATTCTCTATTTCTCTAAATCTTAAAGAAAATGAAAAACAAAAGCAAGATACTAACATTATTTTTGTGATTTTGAGCATCTGTCATTTCTAAAAATTCCTTGTAATGAACCGGCGGTGGCGTAAGCAGCGAAGAAAAAGGCAAAAGTCTGTGCTCGTATCTCACTCGCTCCGAGTCGAACTGCGTCTCAGGAAGAGGAATTTTGCCATCTAAACGAAAACCGACCAGTGCCTTAAAAAACACGAAAACATAAATCAGTATCATCAAAATTACACAAAACCTCGAAACAACATGAACACATTCGTAAACGCATTATCAAAAATTCCCAAAAGATTGTCAATTGCCAAACTAACTGTTACATTTTACAATATTCATAAAAAAATAAAGACATCTAAGATACATAAAAATTAATCTTAGTTTAAATTACGAATTTTTATTTGAATGTTTTCAATTATAATCATTTTAAAAAAATTATTCTGGACAGAATAAACTAAATCCATAATTTATGCAGACACAAAATATAATTTATAATCTGCTCGAATTTTTCACAAAGTCAGATTTCCAAAAATTCCCACCTTGTAATATCCCCCGCAAATATTTTGCATCGCCTGGTACATCAGAACTTCCAAATTGTACGGTCTCGGGGCGGTTTTTTTCTTTTTGTTTTTGGCACTTTTCTTGCCGCCTCGGGTTTTTTGCAAATCAGCTTGCATGTCTTGTTCCAGCAAAAATGTGTCGGCTCTCGTGATCGCAGATACGAGCCAGCCGTACAAGAATTCGTAAAGGTACCAGAAAATGTAATGGTATTCGTGAACGGAATAAAGTTCGAGCTCGAAACCGCTCAAAAGGTACATAACCATGACACGCAGCGTATGGTACAAGATCCAGGTACCAAAACACGCCAAATGCGTTCTGGGCGTGTCGCTCTTTAACGACAATGTGTGCATGTAACCGTCGACCCGTTCAGCCTGTAAAAAATTCGTCCATCTGCTGTGAAACGCACGTGATTGTGTACTCGGATAACGCAATGGAAAATAAAAATTTTTACAGAGTTGTTCCACTTTTTTTACTGATAAATTCCAGGTTTTCTGGGACATCGATGTCATTTTTTCAGGTTAATCAATTGATATTTTACCAATGTTTCAGTTGCTTATTACCAACAAAATTATTTTTTCGATGAAACATAAGTTTCTAAATTACAGAATTCCAAAACTTCAAAATTTGCGAAACTTTGATACACCAAATTTTTTAATATCCGAAACTAATAAGCTTCCAAATTCTTTAAAATTCAATATCTTTTGAATTTTCTAATTCTTCCAAATTTTGAAATTCTTTAAAATTCTCAAAAACTTCGAAATTCCAAAACTTTTAAACTTTTTGAAACTTCAAAATAATTAGAAAATTTTCGATGAATTTCAAATATTCGAACAAAAATAAATATTCGAACCTCATCCTGCAAGGTCCCAAAGTCTTCCAACAAATGAGCCAATTTATCGCGTTGCCTCGCCCTGTTGTGACCGCTTATTTGCAGAAGCGTCCTAAAAAAGTTGGCGCAATGACTGAGAAAGTTGTCGACGTACTCCTTGGCCTGGTGGTTCTGGAGCAAAGTGCTCTTCGGCATCAACGCCGGGGGCGCTATGAAATTCCTCGCGGCGTCTCGCAAAACATCGGTAAAGTTTTGATTCCCAAAAACTCTATTTGTCGTCGGCAAATAGACAATTTGTAACATCGACCTAGATAATATACAAGGACTTTGACGGGAAAATTCTAAGAAAAAATCCTGCAACGAAAAAATTCGATTTTAGAAAATATAGCATGGATGGAATAACGTGACGCTCACTCATTTCCAGGAGAACAATTCCTGAATAATTAAAATTATATAAGTATTCGAGTTTTTCCATCCGAATTTTTTAAGTAGTCATTGAACTGGAATTTTTTATAAAAATATTCAATGATTCAGAAACGTCTCAAAAATGTTAGTTTCTAATTGTTGAAAAAAAGTCAGTCACGCGTGTGCAGAAACTCGGAAAAATTCTCAGTTTGAGCAAAAAATGCAACATTTTCCCAATGAATGAACAACCTGACTCATTTTTAGGAAAAAAATCGTGGAAACTCACTAAAGCTGTGTGAAAACTCGAACAATTGATAATTTTAGTGACTACTTTGAAACGGTTCAGTAGGTCTTTCATGTATTCCAGTGCTTCGATTCGTGGCTTTATTTTAGTGTAACGAGGAAATGTCGGTGGCAACAATCTTTGGTTGACCATGGGATCGAAACCCATGACAGTGGGATGATTTGCTGTAAAAAATTTATTTCATCAATTTATTTGATTTTTATTTAATTTCCATTTAATTTAATTCAATTTTATTTGATTCATTTTTTTATTCAAAATATTTAAGATAATTAATGATTATCTACAAGCATAAACAGTAAAAAAAAGATTTTTTAAATTTCGTATATTTTTCAGATTTCTACACAATTTCTATAACTTTTTGATATAAAAAATGAAAATACGTCTTATTCGATCATTCTATACAACGTTCCGAGAATCTCGATCATTGTTTTAAAATTAGAATGGTAATTTAGGAATGAAACCTGGTAACTGATGAAACTAAAATACATACGTAAGAATTTCGAGGCTCGAAATGCAATAATTCTATTGGATTCTGTAAGAGGATATTTCAATCAAAAAATACATACAAATTTCATCAGCTTTCACTCCTCGATCGACAGTCTTGATCATAACTTGGATCATGTCGGAACAATTGGAAAGCAGCCTTTGACAATCTGATAAATTTTGTTGCAACTGGTCCTTCTTTCCCATGAAGGTCAGTATTTGGTAGAACATTTTGGTAAACCTAATCCTTGCATACAAAGCCAACGCATCATTGTACTGAAACAAAGAAGAACACATCGATTATATAAAGATCGTCATTACTTCATAAATAATAAAACCTTCAAGTTTAGATGTTCGTAACTTAAAAACTAACATTTTCGAAGAAAAATGAATTATTCAAGAAGGGCGTTAACAAATTTTAAAATGCAAAATTTCAACAATCTCAAAATTCTAATCACAAAACGCGAAGGTTTTGAACATCGAAAAACAAATATTTCAGAAAAAATTGAATCCTGAGAAAGTGCATTAAAAAATTAAAAAATTCCCATTCTTAAATTTGAGAACTAAAAAATCTATTTGCGATGTACAAAATTGGGACAAATTCCTAAATTCTAATTTTAAAACCCTGAGATTTTTAACATCTGAGAATCATATTCTCAAAATCTGAATATAGTTGCACTCCACAAAATCTGGAAATTAGTTTTGGATATTTTATTTTTCAAAAGTTAATTACGAACCAATTAAAAAATTAGTGATTTAATTGTCTTAAAAAATCAACCTCTCGCTCTGTTTCATCATCAACCGGCTTAATCCGACTTTTCCTGTGCAGCTCTTCCTCGACCTCCCTCAACATCGAAATAGTCTTCTGCTCCGTCATATCTTGCTGAAGCTTGTAACCATACATGACACCCTGGAAGTCTTCCTCTTCAAAGACGAAGGCTTTGTTGATGCATTCCCTAATGACTTCGATGATTTTGTAAGTGGCGTAACAGAAAGTTTTCAAGGGTTTGTCAATGATTTGGCTTGGCTGGTGCAAGTAGAGATTCGTAAACACAGTTTGCGCGAGACTGTGGCCTTCGAGCCAGGACACGAGACAGGCAAAAGTCGAGTCGATTATTCCAATGACTTCCGAGGGCGCCAGATTTACGAGCTTCATTGCCCCAGACTCCACTGCCTGTTGAAATGTTATGGGCTTGTTGTTTCCCCGATTGCACAGCATCCCGGCATCCATTTTTGGGTCCATCATCTCGATGGCTGACATGGCCTCGAACAGACCAAAGAGCTCGTCGTGCATAAGTTCGCCAAGTGCCAAATCTGAGATCGAGAAGTTTCATTACTTCTGCTTTATTTTTTTTTATTTAAAATTTTTTTTCCAAGTCCGTGATTCCAAATGTGATTTTTAGACAGAATTTCCAGAAAATTTTCGAAAAACCAGATAATCATCAATATTTTCTGAGATATTTTCAAAAAAGGGTCGATAATTATTGATTAAAACAATTTAGAATCAACTGAAAAGAAATGACTTAACAAATAAATAGCATTATATCATTTTTTATCTAGAATTCTTCGATTTTGAATTTCCCCTGATTAAAACATCAACGTCAAGAATTAAATCAAATCATACCCTGGATTGCATCGAAGAATTCATCCGTGATGTCGACCCAATTATAAGAGGCCGGATCAAATCTGAAACGTGAATTCTTTTAGAAATTACGAACTAAAAAGACAATTAAATGCATATAGACAGTCAAAGGTGATGTAAGAAAGCGAGGTAAATATTTTCGTGATCTTAATAAAAAATGAAAATAGGAAACCCTTGCAAATGTCCGAGTAAAATGTAAGATGGAAAATATAGCTTTAACTTACTGATTTTCTTTTTCATCGTTCATTTCTGAATCGGTTGAGCCAAGATGCTCATTTTCTTCGGTGGCCATTGTTGCTCAAAATTTTCCTTTTTACAAAAAAAAAGGAAATGTTGACAGCTGACACGATTTTGTTTTATTTCTTCTGACAATTTACAGACGAGAGCTTTATTGACATTCAATATGGATTCCGCTGTTTGTTTGAAGTACGGATGGTCTCTACCATCCGTAGTTTGAAGTTTAAACCAAACTCAAATCCGAACCCTCTCTCGAACTCGGCCGAATGTGGCCGAATGTCGAACATGCCAATTGTGCACACATCGGTCTTAATAAATAGGCGGGAAAAAACATGTGTTTACAGTATGTAGTTTACATGTGTTTACAGTTCTCTACCTTTCATAGTTTACAGTATTACCGGTATCGGGTATACTAACAATCAGAAAGAGTCGTGGAGGGGATTCCTATATCAAAGCCAATCAAAGCGTGCTGCCTAGTCACTTTTAGTATTGCGACCGTATTACCAATTTTAGGTAATTTTAGGCATTTTAGGTCTTTGTTGGTCATCAATTGTCATCAATTGTCATGTTAAATGATGAACAATAACGACAATATCGTGCCGTGTACGTAACTTTATTGGTAAGTCCGCAATCGTTATCAACAATAATCAATTGAACTCATCGTGACGAGTTCACGAGAATCATCATGAACTCAGGGAAAAAGGAGCAACAAAAAACGAAATTCTCGTACAAATTTCTAAACACTTAAGGTTATATTTTCTGTCGACACGCAATTCAGCGAAATAACAGACTAAAATGCCAAAAGCTGAAAAGTTTGGAAATTAATGTCGAAGAATCAATAACTGTCGAAGTCCAGAGAATCTTTGAAATTGCTACTCACTTAGTAGTTATTTTTATAATTTCTAGTTCAACTTATTTTTTAAAGCAAGCTTTTGCATACTATTTGGTCTTTGTTATCAAATTATCTTATCTAGCGGTCAGGGATGGAAATTACTAGACATTTCTTTAATGTCTTAAGATGGGAATTCATTTTTCGAAACAAAATCTTCCAAATCATAAAAATTCTCTCCGAAGATACGTAAAAAAATTGCAGATCCTTGAATTTAGTCAATTCAAGGGTTATTTGATTTTTGAAAATCGTAGGTTTTTTTAAAGTAACTATAAATTCAGTGTTACATACCAGAATTATAGTGTCATCATTTGAATTTGTATATATTCAGTCAAAAATTCAACAAATTTTGACAAGCGTCAGATTCCCAGATGTAAAAGCAATACTGTTCCAAGTAAAAGTAGTCCAACTAATTCATATTTTATTTTTAGTTTGACGTTTGAGCTTCAAAGAATATGAGACGCAGTTCTTCACACCACTCCCAATGCTCTGCAAGTTTAGAAGATGAACGTCGCATCTCCGAAAAACGCAGAAGGGAACTGGAACAGAAAAGACGGCAGTGGAGGATAGAACAGGAGAGAGATCGGGAACATGAGAAACTGAAGCAACAGAAAATTGAAGAATATGAACGCAAAAGAGCAGCCATGTTGCGGCAACAACAAGAAGAAGAAAAAAGAAAAAAATCAGAGCCAAGCACCTGCAATAATGAAGACAAAACTGTGATCACTCCAAAGTATGTTTTTCTACATCTAACTTTTTTCATTTTTTTTTTTTTTTTGTTCTGCTAATTTGAGTGATGTTTGCAAAATTTACAAAACTTCGCAAATTTTTAAAATCTTTCAGAAACATCAAAAATATTCAAAAAATTCCACTTTTAAAAACTCTAAAAATTGTGCCTGTCTAGTTTTCAAGCGTATTGTCAGTTGTGTTGATAGTAATAATTATAATAATGTTCAATAGCAAAAGTTTGAAATATTTTGAGTATTTTCACGAGGCTGTATTTTATTTTCTATTTTTGAGTAATGGATGCAGTAAATTTCTTTGATAAAATCTATTCTTCATTCATTGCAGGCCTCTTTTTGCAAACTTGCAAAATGAGAGCAAACTGGAAATTGACGAAGAAGAGCTGCACCGAATAATTGTAGACATTAGAAGAAAAAATGTTCCCACCTCGGAAACCTCGAGCACCAGTCCTTTGAAAAGAGAAATTCTCGACCCTGAAGATGTACGTTTGACAAGAAGAGAAGGTAGGATTATTTTGGAAACATATTTTTTCAAAGAAGTTTTCCAGCTCATCTTTAAAGTCTATCAAGATTGACCAAGGACATCACAATGAAGACGACGATTTTGAAAATGGCATCTTTAGCCAATGAATAATTTCAGCCTCAGAAGATATTGAACTTTGAAATTTCTTCATGAAGATTTTTCGTGTTGTAATCGAGTGAAACTAATTTTTCATTTTTGTTCATGCAGGATATAGATAATTCGGAGCGACGCACTCGATCAAGTGCAATGGAGCTCTGAAAGTAAGCTGCATTTATAATATTCCTCATTCGAATGCTTTGCTTTCATGCTCAATTTACTTTCCACTTCTCTCTTCGCTTGTTCATAATTTTTCTTATCATCTAATTTTTTTACTGTTTTTTTTATAGTGATAGTACAGGCTATGCAATTTTAGTCGCAAAAAGTGACAAAAAATATGATTTTAGGGATAGAGAAATTTTTATTTTTTTTGTTTTTTGTTTTTTCAGTAAAATTGATATCAATTTTTAGATATAACAAATTATATGAAACGTTAGAGTTGTTGAAATATTATTACATATTTCTGTAGTTAAATTATTGTTTAGTGGACAATTTTTCAGTAGGTATATTATTTACTGAGTTATATGAGAAACTAAAACAAACATTATTTATGTTGAATTAGTTGGTTTTGCGACCGTTAAAACAACATTACAATTTATTATACATGAGCCGCGAGAAGTTTTATTAAAAGATGATGAAAAAATTCCTTATAAAAATAGAAAATTATTTATAAAAATTCATTAAAAAATTTCTCGACGTCAAACTTTAAATACGTCGACAAGACGCAATTTAAATTGCATTTTTAATATGCAGAGTGGGGAAAAGTGACGATTAAATAAATTATTAATTTTAATTAAAGCAAAAAATGTACAGATATAGAAGTGAATTTTAGAATAGTGCAAAAGTTAACAAGTTGAACGTGCATCAATAACTAGAAAAAAAAGTCAGCATTGAAGATCTGCAATGACAATCCAACGTGCTCCAAGTCGATCGCTGATTTTCAATCAAACAGTTTTTCAAATTTTAGGAGGATATAAAGAAAATGTAAATAATATTGTTCGTATTCATTTTTCATAAAGATTGAATAAACCATAACAAATACATAACTGGAATTAACTAACGGACCAAAGAGTGAATGTGCATTTATGAGTATAAATATAACCGTCAGTGTTGAAAATCAGTGCTTTAAATGAATTACAACAAAAATGGACATTCAATTTTCAAAAACGTATTATATTTACAAGTCAATTCAATTTTATTTACTTTCTGTGGAGATTGTTATATAATTGGAGAAGTACTTCGAGAAGAGCAACATCGTCATCACTGAAGATCTGGAACGAATCGAAATTATTTTTCTCACGCAAAATCGATCTATTTTTCAACGTCAAAATGAACAACTTATTTATAATTTGATGTCAGTAGATTGATAAAACATCGAGAAAGCTAATTTTGAAATTTTCTTGTTTCGACGCCATTGCTAATTTATTCAAATTCAATTTTTAGAAGTTCTCTTTTTTTCAAATCTTCAGGTTTTTAATACATAGTTTGAACAAAATTACTCGTAAATTTCTGTTACTACAAAGTTGGTTTCAGAGTTTTGCAAAAATAAAATATTCATCACCACCACAAATGAAGAAAACTGCGTAAACCTGTGGAAATGCGACATTTTTATCTTCGAAAAAATCTCGGTCAACGAATGTTCGACAAGATTTCAACCAGAAGATTTTTGGCGCAGTATTTTTAGATACTAGATTAACTTATCTCGTATTATATTTCTGTTATGTATTGATGATTTATTTATTAATTTTTTTTCAGGTTTTGGAAATTTTTTATTCTTATGTGATACTATTTTTTCGCCATTTCAGCTGGAAGATCTTTTTTACAGTGATTCGGCCATGAAGATAGTACATTTAATATTTTTAATGGCTTTTCATCACTTTTATTTTTTTATGGCAAATATTGCATGCTTTAATTATTATTATTAAGTATATTCAACATTAATAAAAACCATTTCTATACATTTTCGTAAAACTAATTCATATTTTATTCAGACCATATTTATTGTTGTTTCTCTCTCGAAAACGAAGATTTCTCGAAGACCACACTGAACATTTCCCGAATCTCGGTTATTTATAGATCTGGATCTTTCTCTTGATATTGAAAAAATTTTTGTCTTTTCACACAAAATTTGTTTTATAAAAACGTAAATTTTAGTAATGGTTTTCAACTCAAAAATATTCGGCGAGTGCAGAAAATAAATATTTTGCAAATGAGCAACATTTGAAATTTGAACTTTCGCGATACGCATTCATCATTTTGTATTATATTATGAAAAGACGAAATTGCAACTAAATTTTGGATGTTCGAGTTTTTTTGAGAAATTACTATTAAACCTTAGAATACTAATCACGAAGTGTTGTAACCTTTCGTTATTTTTTTATTAAAATCATATAAGAAAGCATTTTTTCGCTTTCTTGAGTTGCAAAAACATAAATATATTTAAAAACGTGCTCATGCTTTAACAATTTGAGAACTGAAATTTAAAATTAATTATACCTTGCTATCATTCTTCATATTAGGAGAAGGATCTCGACCTTTATTTGATCGGAAGGAATTAAAAAAAGATGACCCTGCTAGTGTTGAGGAGGAGCGAACTATCCGAGGTACTTTGAATTAAATTTCATACAACAAATTCGGTGTTTTTTCGTTAGTAAAATGAAATGTTGATTTTTCACTGTATTTAAAAAGTGATTTTAAAAACAATTAATCTTTTCTAATCGATTCTAAAAAATCTGTATAAAAATCTTGAAAATCCTTACAAAATTTGTATAAACTATTCCGTTATTCATAAGGAGACTTATGCTGTTCTTGTTACAAAGAAAAAATTGTCATTTTATATCAAACGATGTAATTTTCCGCTCAATTGTTTGTTTTGACACTGTTCTAGTCCGGGATGCGGAAAAACCCGCCGTTTCTGCATTAGATTCACGCAAGAAAAATGATAGTTATCCCAAAACTTCTGATCGCCCTAGGTGTGTAGCCTGCTTTAATGCGGCTCTTTTTTTCGTACAGCTTTCGCTTTACTCAACTCTGCTCTGTCAATTTCGAAACATTCAGTTTTTTTTGTATATATCGAGTAAATACAAAAATTCATAGTCGAATTATGTGCATGTTTTCGCGATTGTCGAGATAGTTTTCAGAATGAATCGCACATGCGAGAGTCGATGTGAACACACTCCTCTTGTCAATTCGCGTGCAGTTTTGGATTCGATCTCCAATCCTGAGACATGACATAATTCGATGAATGCGAAATTGTTTAAATGTTCCCTCACTTATTTTTACAATGTATATTGCAATCAAAAATCACGATAATGAATAACATTCGAGATCGCTAAAATATGGTCTGTTGAATATGCAACTGTTATTGAACCAATAATGATGGCGAAATGTTGAGAACATAATATTAGTCGCTAAAAATTAATATGGATATGGATATCGACTGATGATTAGGTTTCTAATATCCGTTGTCTTAAGACACGTGTAGGGAAAACTGTCGTATCAGATCTCAATAAGATTTGAATGTTGCAGAAACATCTTTTTTAACTCATATGGATTTATAAGTTTTTGAAACAGGACAAGTTTACATGTGTTTAATTTACACAGGATATTAATAAACCTTGGAAAGTAGGAAGAATAACACTTTTAAACCAACTTTCGTGCAGGTGGTAATTATTTGGTTAATTTAACGAATTTTCTTACATGCTGTAATAGACATTCTTACGTGAACATTTTGCAAATACGGTGTAAACAGTTTGCATCAAGTTTTATGTAAGATTTACGTAAATATGTGTATTAGGACATGATATACAGTTTTTCATAAATATTTAATATGATTATACGGGAATTTTGTGTCTAGATTATTGAATTCTCGGGTTGTTTATATTATGTATAATTTTTTATATGTACTCGATGTTTTAGGTGGTATATTCGACAAGTATTTTTCTACACAAAAATTTAAATTTTCTGTAAGAAGCTCTAAACTTCTGTCTGCGGTCGCGCTGTAAGAAAACTAATTTTTTTTATTTTTGTTTTTCAGAGTTGTGGCATTTTTGAACGTGAGAGTATGTGGTCCTTGGCACTGTAGCTTTTTAAGAATTATTCATGAAAGTAACCAATAACTTATTAAGTTTGCAAGTATTTTTTAAAAATTTTATAACATTTGAACGACTACTTGCGAAGGATTTTTAAGGATTTGCAAATTCCTGAAAAATTTGACAGTGGTTTTGAAATTTTTAGGTAGTTATGAATTTTCGAGAGATTTTATATCAGAAAATACAAAATTAAAAATCCGTAAACTGGAAAAAGAAAATTTGTCATCAAAATTTCACAAATTTTCGCAAAATTCATCGTCAGTTAATTTTTTCGATGTCCGTACTTGAGACCTATTTATTCTAATTTTTGTTTGTCATTTTTTTTGCAAAAAATAGCAAAATTGAATTGTTGAATTTTCATAAACAGCTAAGAAACCATCCATTGTTATAATTATCTCACGATAGCTAATACTTCAATTGCTTCTTCATTTTCAGCTTTTTTTTATTTCCAGTTTCATCCTATTATTTTCCTGTTCATTTCTAAACGACTATTTTACAGGGTGACATGTTAACAAAATATGTACATGAAAAACCGTGAGTTACATTACAGATATAATAGTATACATTTATACTATTATTTTAATAACTATACTTTTTTTGACAGCTTACATGTCACCCTGCTTCGCGACTTCCATCCATACGGATTCATCTTTCGTACGTAACACAATATTTGTGTTCTCTTTCTCCATCACCGCTATTCAACCTTTTCGCCATTGATTTCATAATGCAATGTATGCTTTGCATTTATTCACCAATTTTTCAATTTTTGTGATTATTATGTTGTAATTAATGAAAAGGCTGGATATTTATGAAAATTGACTTGACCCCCATATAGTCGTTTCGAGTTTAATTTATTTGCATCAACGTCAAATTTTACTGTGTCTACTATTTATTATTTTACGAATTTTTCCTAATATTCATTGACAGTTCCATATTATTATCAGGTAGAAGTATTGAACTACGTGAGTACGTGTAATTAGTATTTCACTAAAATAACAATGAACAACTTGTTATATTTAAATGCAATAGATGTAACAACTCTTTACAACAGTTTTCACCTAATTTTAGTAACACATAGCGATCAAAGGGGCCACAAATATGGTTTCGCGATACAACTGGCAAACTTTGATACGCAGAACATTTTGACTAACTCGAAGTTTTTTTTATAACTTGAATCTAGGCCATCGAGGTACGACGAACACGAGAGATGTACCAATGGAGGGCACCGTAGAGAAGATTATAGGTAACATTTTTAATGAAATTGCCCAGATAAGTGAATCATTGCGAAATTTCAATCCGATTAATTCATGTTGGAAAATGCATCAACAATATACACACAACGAAAAATGTTCATCAACAAGAAATTCGTGTTTTGCATGTAAAGAGAGACAGATTTTTTTTTCGGAAAAATAAAAAGTTTGAAAAATGGGTCTTTTTTTACGTGCAAAACATTTTTAAAAAACGACCATTTTTTCAAATTACAGCAAAATAATTGTAAGTAATCAAAAAAGCGCGATTTGAAAATTGTATAATACTCATCGTAAATGTCACACTCATTCAAAATTGGAGCTTTTTCGACTTGTAGCGCGATATATTATTTGTTCAATTTTACAGAGATGATGAATACTCTCGAACTTCGAGACACCGGAGAAGTGATCAGAGGTATGAAGTACGCCGATCGCGTTCTCATTCCCACGGGAGAAGGCGACATCATTCGAGCCTTGAGAGGGAATTTCACAGAGGGTAATTTTTGAATTATTTTTTCGAAAATTTTCATGAACAAATTCTTGATAATTTTCATGAACAATTGTGCAGAATGACAGAGATTTATGAGCGGCCGTTTTACTGCTCTGTACCAGCGAAACGATCGGCTCGCTCATAAAAAGTCGCAAAACTCGAGTTTTCAATTTTAATTTGACTCAAATAGCAATCTAGTTATAATCATAGTACCATCATTTCAGAATTTGATTCATACTGATTGTACAATGATTTATATCAACTGCGATCGCATCCTTGTACAATAATACATGAATGATGTACATCTCAGCAATACATGCTTTTACAATGATACACTTAAAAGTAACGCAAAATATTGACTTTCCGCACCCGCCAAGTATTTTTGAGTTGAAAACTATCATTAAAATTAACCATTTTACAGGCAAAATTTTTTGTGAAATGACAGAATTGTAAATGGTTACTTCCAGATCCAGGAGATCAAGATCGGGGGAACGTCTCGACCAAAGATCAAGGAATGATGGAAAATCCCGTGAACGTCGTGAAAATAGAAGTTCAAGGTCGCGGGATACGAGAACGCCTCTGGAAGGTGCCATTGGATATCGTGACAGTTTTCATCAGCAGTACCCAATGATGCCGTATCCTCCGTATTATCCCGTAAGATTTGTTTTCATTGGATACAATTATTTTGAATATTGAATCATTTTGTTTATTGAATAGTTATTTGATGATTGTAATTACGAAGGAAATGACAGAGTATAATTTATAATGGCAGAGTTGCTGCATACTGGGTGTATGTAGAAAAAATATTCAGACCGTGTTTTATAAAAAAAAACTCTTGAATGTATTCGAAATGTCCAAGTTTTTAATCGTTGAATTCTTTGTTTTCAGAGTACGAATTTTCAAGTTATTTTAGTCGCAAATTTTTGAATTGAAATAATTTAATATCATGATTGTGAAATTTATACTTTCAAAGATGGACTTTGAAATACTAAAATTCTCAGATTTTTTCAAGTTGGATGACTGAGCTTTGGAGAATAAACTTTTTTTCAAAATTTTTTCAATTTGCATGCTTTTTTACAATATTCTCAATTTTAAATCAAACTTGTTTTTTAGATGAATTCATCTGGTAGGTACACTTTTATCATTGTATATTTTAATCATAGTAAATTTTTACTTTTGTACCTATAGTTTGCATGGTACCACTTATTCGTAAAAGAAAATATTTCCTGATGAAAGTTTTGCTTTATTGTTGTCATTTTTTTCAGCCATACTTCAGGCCCATGATACCAGGAACCAGACCGATGCCCTTACGGCTTCCAGGGATGCCACCCCATATGATGGGATATCCTCTTCCCAGGCCAGGATACCAAAATTTCATTCCCAGGAGTCCGTACTATCCGAACCCAAGTGAGTGAAAAAATGAAACCACGTTTTCTGTGTTCTGGAATTGATGCAAACATGAAATTTCACAAAAAAAATGAGTCAAAAGATTCATGTTCCCAATGGTGTATCAATGCTTTTTGGTGTTGATATATTTTCTTTTGTCGCAATGTCATGCATTTTTTGAAAAACGGAATTCTTTAAAGTAAAGTTGGATTATTATGTAACCTCTAATACTGTGTTTAATTGAAACTTTGGCTGTACACATTCAAACGCTCCTCTAACAAGCTCGTATAGCCGCGTTTGCTATCGATTGGCCATGACGTCACTTAGGTGGTCACATGGTTTTGGTTCATCATTTTGTGTGATTTTGGTTGCATGAGGTATAATTATTTTTGAATACGAGTTTAATTTGAATCAGTTCAAGTCAATATGAATATCAAGTGATTAGAGGTTTTTTTCTAGGATTTGGTGGAATGTATTGAAAAAGAAATTCCGCTGCAGACCAACTAGCGTATTCATAGTCTTCTTATACATAGAACGACTTTTGAAAATCGTGCGAAGTACTCTTTTGTGAGATAAATCGTGTGTGTGCGTCAACTGAATGTGGCGACGATGCTTTATAATAATTAAGCTTAATTATAGTTGTAATAATGTGACAAAACTGAAACCAAACAAAGAAGTGGTTTTAGTTGATGTTGATTAATATTTTTTCATGTTTTATACGGAATAAAAAAAGATGACTACTGCCAGAGTATGAAGTATTTTGGTACCAACTTTCTATGGAAAAAGACAATGTTTTTAAATCGACATTAACGAGTTTTTTTCGCACTTAAAGACAATTAAACTGCGTGTATGATGTTTTTCTGTGTTATATAACTTGGTCGATCATTTTCTAGTAATCTGATAGATAAAAGTAAAATTTTTTGAAAGTTGGCATAGTTTTAATTCTGCCTGAGGTACCAATCTACATTGCCCTTCTCGGGTTAAATTGTGTATTATCGTCGGATTGTTTATTAGTTATTATGATACTAAAAAAACGTGGTGTAAAATTATGTAAATACAGTTTGTCTTCGATTTTCATGCATACTTATGGCGTCTTTTGTAAAAATACTTGAATACGACTCATGTTTTAGTTCCACTATATGGAAAAATAAAACAATGTGATACACACTTGAGATGCAAAAAATATGTCTTTTCATTTTGATGAAATATTTAACCTTGAAAATGTGCTTATTTTTCGAAAGTATTGTTGAATACACTTTTAATGGAAGTTGAAAGAACCATCGCCACTGAAGTCCGAGAATTCGAAGTTCAACCGCGTTTTTTTTGGAACGGCTAGTACGTGATAGTGATACCATAAAAACGATTATAATCGGTACATATAGTTAAAATTTGAATTTAGTGGCAAGGATGGCAGATACGGTGTTATATATATATATATATATATATATATATATATATATACTTGTGAGTATTGGTGAATATACTCACAATTATATATAGGTATACATTATAACGTAAAATCTGACAATCAGCTGTCTCATGCGTTATCACATTTTTGAGATTGTTCAATTTTTTCACCTGACTCAGACAAAACTTTTGCTTTGTCACTTTTCAAAACTCATAACTTTTGACAAGTTTAGGTCACGTTACGTGAAGTGAAATTAAACGAAAATTGGAACAGTTTTCTTCGATCACTTTTCTTCATTCAGCTTGTTATCATTTTTATCCGGTGCCACCGTGGTTATGTGTTCTTCAAAAACAACCAAATATTAACGAAATTACTCATCTCCAATGGCAAAAATTACGATAACCCTGTTTTCACTTTTATCAGCATTGAGTTTATCTCGAACCAATTATTACAAAATTGATCCCTTAAAAACGTTAACATGGGGCCCTGGATTGAAGCCCCAAGAAATCGTCATGCGATCCCGGTACTTTTTTTTACAACTCAAGGACAAGGGTGGACAAAAGTACGTTATTTTATTAATATCTACAAAATACCTTCCTTTCCTTAACTGCCGTGTATAATTCTAGTGTCACGAAATCACCAGGCTCAGAAATTGTTGTGGCCCAAATCCGTGGAAAAACTGAACAAAATTCGCAATGTTCGATTTGGACCCAAATTTTGGATTGCAGTGACGGCAGTTTCATAATTCGTTACAACATTCGCAGCACTTGCGTGGATTTGCAAATTGTTGTTAAAGTAAAGAACGTTGTCGTCGTTTCTGTAGAAACGAAAGGTGTGTTATTTAAGATGCATTATATTTCATTTCAAGATTACACAAAAAATAAAATCGTTTTTATTTTCAAAATATTTATTTTCTGCAGGCGCCAAGTATTTTTGAGTTAATGTCATTGAAATTGAAATTTTGATAGACAAATTTGTGTGTGGAAAGAAATCATTGTTATCGATTTTGTTCATCATTCAAGGTCTTGTAAGAGAGGAAGAATGCTACTGTCCAACTCCTTCGACAGAATCCTGGCTGGATGATTATGGATGTCCTAAGAATTATAGTCAGATGATAGTAGATTTAAGTCCATTCCGGAATGTCAATTTTGACAACATTAGGAACAGTATTATTAGCAAATATCACAAACCGCACAGTATCAGCATTTGCCATTATGTGGTCAAAAATAATAAGGTTGAAAATTTACTCGCTGATTACATTGTTTACCATTTCATTGAGCTTGATAATAGCAGTACAAATAATAAATATTTTCAGTTTAATTCATAATATTTATATATCATACTATATCATTATTAGTTCATTTTGCAACTAGTGTAATTATTTATATTGTAATAAATGCAAGGTTTTTAGAATGAGCTGAAAGCAAGTTGTAGAATCATTTGAGTTGAGACATTAATAAGTACATTATTTGATTAAATATTGTACTAATTGTCAAATTACTTTAACAGATTCACAGAACGTGCTATGGCCAGCATGTGGGGTTCAAAGTATTCATGGATTCAACATTGTTGTCCCTGACCAGAAAAGTAGTTCTACCAGACGTTGAATTTTTTATGAATTTAGGCGATTGGCCTCTGGTACAAAGAAATTCAGACGTTGTTCACCCAGTATTTTCCTGGTGTGGTTCGACGGACTCCTGGGACATCGTTTTGCCAACTTATGACATAACACAATCGTCTATCGAAAGCATGGGAAGGTAAAAAGTAATTTTGAAAATTCCTGAAAGTTATGCGATTTCGGAAAATATTTTATGTCTGTTCATTATTGTATACACCTCAGTGCAATAAACGGTCCTTTATTGGCCTGCTCGGGCCCGAAAAACCTTTTTATTGCCTTCGGTGTATAAAGTATCATATGTTTCAAAGGGCAAAAAGTTTTTTTGGACGAATGCGAGTTTATATTACTTTTACTTTTACTTTTACTCTCATTACTTACATATAAACTCGCAAAACTTTTTGCCCTTTGGAACATAATATACTATTAAGTACACACATTTCCCAAAAAATGTTTTATGTGCCTAGTGATTTGCTTTTTACTATTAAAAAATTTGTGTTATATTCATATATTTAGAGCACTAACGTCTAATTATTTTCATTACTTTTCTCTTCGCACTTTAATACAAAAAACGTATTTATGAAAAATAATTATGTGAAAGGTCTGCGAAGAATTTACTATGCCCTGATTTGTTACTTATCACGATCACTTATTTAATTGTATGCTGTATGCATGTAAAATTTTCAGTGTGACTTTGGACATGCTCTCGGTACAAAGCAACACAAAAATCACGTGGCAAAATAAAACGGAGAAACTGTTTTGGCGAGGCCGAGACTCGCGAAGAGAACGACTTGACCTCATAGACATTGCTCGGCAAAATCCTGAACTCATTAACGCGTCGATTACCAACTTTTTCTTTTTCAAAGACGAAGTTGAAAAATATGGTCCCCGGGAAAGTCACGTCTCGCTTTTCCACTTTTTTAAGGTATGAAACCACCAGCAGATTTATGAAATCAGCGAAGGTTTTCGTTTTTTGGTTTCTGAGAAGAACAGCCGTCAAAAAGTGAAGTAAAGAAAAAACCTTCCTTTACAATAAATTTTCTAAAATAAGCGTCAACGCTTACATGTTGTAATTTTTTTCACACACTTTCAATAGAATTTTTTTATCATTAAGAATCTTTGCACTGGGATTTTCTTAATACAGTCATTTCTAAATCACGAACTTGAAATTCTCATACGTTTGCTTTTCAGTACAAATACCAATTGAATGTCGATGGTTCTGTAGCAGCGTACAGATTTCCCTACCTAATCGCGGGAGATTCATTGGTATTGAAACAAGACTCGAAATATTACGAACATTTTTATAACGAATTGGTCCCTGGTGAACATTACGTCCCGGTAAAAAGCGACTTGTCGAACTTGGTCGAAAAAGTCAAATGGGCAAAGGAACACGACGAAGAAGCATATAAAATTTCACGGTCTGCTCGGCAATATGCGCGGGACAATTTGATGCCGAAGGATGTTTTTTGCTATCACGTTGTCCTTTTGCGGGTGAGATTTGTTTTCTATTGAAGTATTTCGGAATTCGGGGACTTGAATTGTAAAAAATGCTAGTATTCAAATTTCTTTTTTCAATGTGTCAATGGAAAGAAATCAATTGTCATTATAGTTATTGTCATTAAGTTTTTTGATTTTTTGAATTTACGCATTTGAACATGGAACTCTTCAACTCTCGGATATTGAAACTTTATCAACCCTAAATTTTATATTTTCAGGAATGGAATAAAAGGTTGAACAATCCTGTCGAAGTTTTGCCTGGAATGGAATATGTTCCACAACCAGAGCAAAAATGTAACTGTCAGAATAACAATGACGAACCGACACTTGAAAGAGATGAACTTTAAGTTCGACCTATGAATATAAAATTTTAGAACCAAATTTTGATTACCCCATACCTCACCTAGTGAGGTTTCTGGGTCCCTTCCCTCTTTTCTTACCCTGCCATGGAACCCCTACCTACT